>JALRMF010000750.1:0-12939 GCA_026120015.1 Dendrostoma leiphaemia
TACATTATATTAAGTTAAGAAGTTAAGTATTTAAAAGGCAATTAATATTATATTTAATTTAAAAAGTATAGCTATAAATAATATAACTACTAATAGCTAAATAGCTAAAAAGACATTTAAGGTAGCATTATTAAATATATGCTTTAGATATTTTACCTAAACTTAATAAACATATAACTAATCTTAGGCTTTTTTTTTAAAGCAGCATTATTAGCCTTAATTAATATAATATACCTAGCAATGTTTTTATTAGCAAATTAACCCTTATTAAAGTTATTAGCTTTGTTAATATTATTAATATTATTACTTAAGTTTAGTAAGTTGCTTAGGTTAGTTGTATTTAACTAGCTAGGGATAAGTTTATTTTTCTTAGGTATTTTGCAACTATTTAATTTAGGTTTATTAGTCAGTTTATCAGCCTTAGATTTAGCAATAAACTTAGCCTTAAAATTAATGTTAAAAACAGCTTTACCTTTGCAAATTGGCGTTTTGCATAGAGTCTTTTCTAAGATTAACTTATATTAAGTCTTAGCCCTCTTTTATAGTTTCTATTTCTTTCTAGCATGCTTATTAAGCGTAATATTATTTTTTACGTTACTAAAGTTATCGCTATCGTTAAAAAAGTCATCCTTATTAGCAAAGTCCAGCTAAGTTAAGATTAAAAATCATAAAGGTTTAAAAGTATTCTTTATAAAAATAGCATAATTAACAAAGTACTTAATCTTAATGCTCTTATATTTAATCTACTTGGCGAATTTGTTGTAGAATTAGCCTTTGCCGTTTTACTAGTTAATATTAGCGTTGCAGTAGCTTTAAATAATATTAAATATATTAGTGTCTTTAGAAATTATAGCATAGAGTATAATCATTATCTTTATAAGTTTGCTAAGTTTCTATATGCTATTATTCTTCTAAGGGTTTTATAGAGTTAAAGTGTTAATAGTAGAATAAATTTTGCAAATAAGACTATTATTACTAATATAATTGTTTTATAACGTAAGTGCCTTTATTCTCTTAATAGTTGCTTTGCAAATATATTTATTAATACTTTTCCTTATCTTAATATACTAAATAGCAAGGTTCTTTTACTATTATAGCTTAACTTTATTAAGCAATTTTTTTCTGCCTATATTAAAAGTTGGCAAAATTATTAGTAAAAGGGTTATAATATAGTATTAATAAAGTAATGTAAAGATAATTAATATAAAAAGTTAAAGGAAAAGAATAAAGTAATTAAGTTATAATACTAATAGTAAGTAAAGTAAAAAAATGTTTGCTTATTAAAAGTAAAGTATATTAGTGATAATTATGTTAAGATTATAAGTAGAAATTTGCAATTAATATTTTATTTTAATAGGGTTTTAAAAAAAATTGCAAGCAGAGGCTTGTGATTTTTAGTAATAAAAAAATAATTATAGATAAAGGTAATATATAAAACTTATAAGTTATATTAATGTAAAGTAAACTATAAGTAAAAATAAGCAAAAAACTTATAGTTTATACTTAATAATAACTTAGTTAATTAACGCGCGCAATAAAATGCATATTAATAGTTAATGCGCAAAAGTTGCCTTATTATCAAAATAAAAAGATAAAAAAAGCTAATTAATAGTTTTTATAAGTATGCTAAGTTTATTACATAGCTTTAATAATTTATTAGTGTTATTGTTTTAAAAGTAGATAGTAAATAGAATATTTAAAATTAGGTTGTTAAAAGTTAAGTTATAGTATAAGTGCGCCATTGTTGCAATGTAGAAAAAAACCTTTTGCCGCCCTTACATTAATTTGTTTATTGTAAAATATAATTAATTACCATGTAACTCTTTGCGTTTATTTATTTAATAAAATTAATAATAAGCTTATTTACATTATCTCTTAATTGCTATAAGATTATCTATTATTAAAACTTAGGCCCTAAGCTAATAAATTTAACTATATAATAAACCTTTTTATCCTTAGTAGTTTTAGTTAATAAAATGCAGCGCTTATAATTTATTATTTTAATAAAATTAATAAGCGAGATATAGTGGCTAAAGAGATTAAATAAGTATAGCTTTAAATAATCGACTAATATAATATTATACCGCTTTTAATAAGAGGGAAAATCTAAGCAATAAGCCGCTTAACCTATCTACTTAATAATTTTAAAAGGTCTAGTATATTATAAGCTAAATTTTTTTCTAACTTTTTAAGAAATATTATAGCTTTTGTATAAGCGCAGCAGAACTTTGTTGCTAATATTGAAAAATTTGCTAAAATAGCAGCGGTTAAAATAAGCTTTTATTATCATTAACGCTAACGCTAATAAGTTATATGCGCAGATTTTTATTTTTAAAAAGTTTTTAACTTAAGGTTGCTTATTAGCTATAATATTAGCAATATTATTAAGCATAAATTCCTTTATAACTTTATTTAGTAATATGTTTATTAGTAATTATTTAGCATTGTTAAATTTAAATTGCATTTTGTTTATTATGTTAACTTATCTCTTAAGGTTATTTAGCTTATAAATAAAGTATTAAATAGCTAATTTTAAAGTTTAAATAGTCTATTTTAATTATTTATTAGCCTAAAGATAATATATAGTTATATAAAATAATTATATGCCTAGGCGTTTTTATACAGTAGTTTATAATTTAGATAAAAATTTTAAGTTTTACTTAAATAAAACAACTTTTAACAATCTCTAATTACCCTTTTATAATGCCCAAAGAAGATACTTTGCCTAAGTCGCAGCTATTTAGCCCTTTTTGCTAATTATAAAGATAATTTTTTTTAAAAATTTGTTAATAATAATAAGCATTATATTAAAGTTATTGTTAATTAATAGTAAAATTATTATAAAGTTTATTATAATTTAATAATATAAACAAAGTAAGCTAATCAATAGTTGCAAATTTTTATAAGCTTTATATTGTTAGATTTTAAAGAAATAATACTTAAGATATTATTAAATAAAATTCTTAAAGTGCTTAGTTGGTTAATAAACGTAGAATTATAATAATAGGTAACTTATTTTATTATAATTATGGTAACTTTTAGCATATAATAAATAAAAAATATTTGCAATATATAATTAAAGAATATATAACTAAGAAGAATTACTATTAATAATCTTTTATAAAAGCTTAAAATAACGCTTAAAGGGCAGTAAAGCAGCGTTGCAACCTAGCTTACTATTTTAATTTATAACGTTAGATATTTTTTTCCAATATAGATTAATATTATATCTATGCTAAAGCTATCAGCGAAACTTTGGTGCTAAATTAATTATTACAAAGGCCGCTGCCAATTCTATACTTTGCAGCGAAGTACTGCTAATTTTCAACTTATCTTAAATAAAATAAATTAATAAAAATATATTATATATCCTAAGCATAAACTAATGCTTATTAGCATTGTTTAAAAGGCAATCTAGCCTTGCAATTAAAGATAAATTTAGCGTATCTAATATTAGCAGTTATAAAAAAGCGTCTAAGATAATATTTATTTTATTAAACTTATAAAGTATATTAATATTAAACTAGCTAAGGTATTTTAAAGCGCGGATAATTTATTTATTGTTAACTAATATAGCTATAAAATTAATAATATCTAGCTAATAGGTAAGCGCTACAATAGCCTTGTGGTTTATAAAGACTATAACCCGTTAATTTAACATATTAACCCAATATTAACACTTTTTTAACATCTATATATATTTTAAAAGCTCTATCTTAATAGACTAATACCTTTTTTTTACAAAAGTTAATAATTAACTAAAAAAGGCAATAGGCTTAACTACTATATGTAAAAGATACTCAGCGATATAGTTTCTTTATATAATCTTTAGCAATGCTTTTGTTGCAATGTAGTAAACTTAAACGCTAATTCTTTTAGCAAAGATATTAAAGTTTAAAAAGAGTTAATAATCGCAGTTAAAATAATAAAGGTTAGTATATTTTATTAATGCAGCCTTAACGGCAGCAAATGCCAACCTTTTTAATTTAAAGATTATTTTAACTAAAATATGCTTTAACTATGCCCGCTGCTAATTTTTATTAGTTAATTTAAAGTTAAGTTTAAGTAAATTAGTTTTATATTATTTTAGCAGCTTTATAATAATAAAAAACCATAGGATATATTTATGCAAATAGTCTACAAAGCTAATAAAATGCTCTAGGTCTTAAAGGCTTAGGGGAAAGTTAAGTTTAAAAATCGCTTCTAGTTGCTTAGCTATCGTTAATATGCTAAATGCATTAACTAAGCAACTAAAAACAACAGCGTTTAAAGATGTAATATATAACTTAGAGGCTTTAATAAATATATTAAATTTGCGCAGAGTTTTAAACGTTTATTATAGATTTAATATATGCAAGAGAAAAGTTAAAAAAAAGATTATTAAATTGTTAAAGTATGCTGTTATAACCTACGATGGATGGGACAGATCAGCATGCAAAAAGGGTCGCAGGAAAAGGAACCTTTGCCGCCGCAATTCCTATACTCTGCTTATATAGATAAACCACTTATTCCATTAGACTAGAATAAGTCAGCAGCAGTTATGTGATCTCTAGATTATTAGGATTATAGGTAACTTAGCAATAATCTAAGTAAGCCAAATCATTAGATTATTAAAATTATAGCCATAAGCTAGATAAGCCAAATAATTTAAAACTAAAAAGCTAGATATATCTTTAAACACATTCTCTACCATTAGATAAACTTAATAAATAGCTTTTTAGTCGTTAATCTAAGTACTTACCCCCAAGTAGCTTTATTGCTAGTAATCATTCGCCAGATATAAAACAACAGTGTCTTTGTACTACAATCAATATACTCTTTTAATCGTCTCTGCTAACATAAACCCTTTAGCACTCTAAGAACCCATAAAACCTAGCAATAATCATTACATTTTAACAACTCTTATCTAAAACAGCTTAGTATACATTAACTAAATAATATAAAAACACAATAGCTCCCTAAACTTTTACCTTATCTAATGCTAGAAACAACAGCAACTTTACTACGGCTTAGATAATTAAGTAAATTAGCTACTTTAGTTAAGAAATTGCCCGCCTTTAGGCTATTTAAAAAAGCAAATCCTATAAGATAAATAAACCAAAACCCTACAACGGCACCAAAAAAACCCTCTAAGGCTTCCTTACTTATAATTGCGCTTACTTTAAGTATAACACCAACTAGTTTACTAAGGACAAAGAAAGAATCCTCTTTTCTAGCACTTGCCTTAAAAGAAACGCTGCCAAATGGTTTAAACTAACCCTAAGGGACTACCTAGAGAACAACGATTAAAATTAAAACAATACAACTATAAAAGCTTTCAATAGCTATAAGAACTATAAAAAACTTCTTAGGAAAACTTTTAGTAACCCTAACAAAAAGCGCACCATAAAACAACAACTCTATAAGCTACAATAAACCAAGTTAGCCTTAGAATACGCTACTAATTTCTATTAAGTTTTAGCACATTTAAGATAGGAGGACAAGCTAATAATGTCCTAGTTTTACAAAGGACTAAAGAACAAAGTTAAAGACAAGCTATCTAAACAAAACTAACCTAAAAGATTTGCTTAATATATCGCTATAGCTATATAAATCAACAATCGTTTATATAAACAACAACAAAAACGCAATAAAAAAGGCAACAGCGTACTATAGAAATTTTGCCCATAAGCTAATACTAGCAAGCGTTACTAACCACAATAATAATCCAACAATAACACAGCTATTAGCAAAATGATACACTTAGGCCCTATAGAATTAAGAGCCGCCAATAGAAAGCCACTAGGCAAATGCTTTAACTGCGGCAAGGAAGGACATTTCGCACGAGAATGCCGCCAACTAAAGAAGCCATAGAAACCTGTCCCTAAGGGACAGCGATAACTCAACGTACTTGGAAAAGTGCACTTTACCAACGATATATACTTTTATATTAAGATATAATGATTTAAAAAATCACCTAGACCAGAACAACATCCTTGGAACCCACTCTTTTCAGAATAAGTAACAGACTTTATTAACTATAAAATCCTTTATTAGGCTTTTTATTACAACGATAGCTGCATATTACACTTTTTAGCAAAGGAATCTGCAGGATAGTTTCCCTAAAAGCCCAGAAAGTTACAATAATTAGCTATAGAAAGATATAAACCACTCTATAACATTATCATTTAAGACAGCAACTTAAATTATTCTTTAAACCTACTTAACTATGCTTTTAAAGAAATAGACAATGACTTTAACAATCTAATACTCTTATATGCAATTAAATAATAAAAGGAAAGTAAGACTATTATGCAATAGCTTATGGAATAAAACTATCAACTAAATGACTTATTAGAATCTGCTATACTAGACCAAAGATACATTATAAAAGGCACTAAGGTTGAATACCTTGTATATAAAATCAGCCTATAAGAACTCCTCACTTGTACGCCCTTGCAAAAGGCGACAGCAACGAAATATAAAGACCTACGAATCAGCTCTCTTTACAAAAACCATCATAAACTTGGATAAATCTCCTATATATATCACAGCTGTGAAATATACTTTACCAACAAAGCTAAATATAAATAGTTTTTAACATAAGAATTTGACTAAATTATCCAAACAGTCAAAGAATCATAGCTACAATTTTGTAAAGTTCTTAATAGACAACACTACAATGCATACATTAGCCTACCCAAAGATTGCCTAAAAGCATATATTAACAAAAAGACTATATAGGAGCAATGCACTATCATTAGCTGTATAATTCATATAAAATAAAAAACCTGCGATTGGCACCAACGAAAAGGCAGTCAGCCTTTATAAAATTTGCTAAAATATATTAGCAAACAGCACCTAAAAAAATAAGATTGTTTATAAGAAATAATAGACAATTAAAACCCCCATAATCCCTATATGCAACAAACAATGCTAATTACGCATATATTATCTTTAAAGCAAAGATTAACAAAAGAAACTATAATATACTATTGGATAGTGGCGCTTAAAAAAACTTTATATCCCTAGATATTATTAATAAAGACTAAATCACATAGAAATAAAAAAAAAAACTTTATTAACTTAGCACTATAGAAAAATAAGCAGTAACCTATAAACAAGGTATAATTGATATAAAGACTAATTATCTTCTAATCTTAATCTAAAGATAAATTACAACTATATCCTTTAATATTATAAATATAGCACAATATAAGCTAATCTTAGGACTTCCTTGGCTAAAAGCTAAGAATCCTTAAATCAATTAAACCACTAGCCAAATCTCTTAAAAATAAGCTATACCCAAAAGATTAGTTGCAATCAAAGGCAAAGAAAAAAATTCAGTTACTAAGCATAACTTAAAAAATAAGCACTTAAACAAATTTAACAATACCTTTATAAAAGAACAAGCTAAAGAGCTTAGACAAATAAAGAAAAATCTAGTGAATAATAGGCATAATAAGGTCTTAAGCCATTAATAAATTAGAAACACAAAGGAATAAAAACCAATTAAAAAAATACAAACCTTCTTAAAGCAGCAATAAGTCAATGATAAAAAAAATAACTTTTTATAGCAATAAAATTGCAGCTTGCAATAGACTAAAAAATCAAGACCAAAAAAAAGTAAAACAGGCTACAATGCTATAAATATAGCATTAAGACCTAAATACAAACAACACAGCGCTTAATGATATATCCTATGCTTTATATATAGTAAAGCAACAAATATAAACATTAGACTACTTAGCATACTAACAAAGTACCACAGCTTTTAAAAAGTATTTAGAGAAATACTCAACAATAATACAAAAATCCCCAAACATAATTAATAGGATCACAAGATACCCCTTAAGAAAGGGACAACGCTAAAATTTCACAAGATCTATAAACTTAACAAAAAACAACTTAAGGCACTTAAAGACTACCTCAATAAAAACCTACTAAAAGGTTACATTCAACTATCATACTCGCCAACAAGATACCCAATCCTATTTATACTTAAGAAGAACAGCAAACTTAGATTATGCATAGATTATAAATAGCTTAATAATATTACTATTAAGAATCAATACCCTTTACCCCTTATTAAAAAACTCAGAGACTAACTCTAAACCACACAATAGTTTATAGCACTTAACTTTAAAGAAGTATATAACCTTATTTAAATAAAAAAAGGAAAAGAATAAAAAATAGCCTTTAAAACCCAATATAAACATTTTAAATACTTTATTATGCCCTTTAGACTTACCAATGCATTGGCATTTTTCTAAGAGATAATCAACCACATTCTACAAGAATATTTAAATATCTTCATCATTGTATACCTCAATAATATCTTAATTTACTCTTAAACTATAAAAAAATATATTTAGCACGTTAAACAAGTACTTTAAAAACTTTAGAACGCTAACCTTTTTGTGGAATTAGAAAAGAGTTACTTTCATGTATAGAAAGTTAACTACCTCAGATATACTATCAAACTAGGAGCAATATAAATGTAGAAAGACAAAGTGAAAGCTATATACAATTAGCCTATACTAAAGAACGTTAAAGACGTTAGAGCATTTCTTAGATATATTAATTTCTACTAATAGTTTATTAAAAACTATAGTGGCATAGTTAAACTAATAATAAACCTTACTAAAAAAAACCAACCTTTCTTATAAAAAAAAAAAGCAAAAGAAGCATTTATCAAAGTTAAAAAACTTATTATAGCTAAATTAATCTTATAAAAAGCCAACTTAACAAAGCTTTTTAAGATTAAAACTAATGCCTCAAACTATACACTTAGCAGATAGTTAAGATAGCAAAATAAATAAGAACGCCTTAGACTTATTAGCAACTTTTTATACAAGCTTAATAAACTAGAATTTAACTACTTAATTTACAACAAAAAACTTATAGCAATTATTAGAGCATTTAAAAAATAGCAACACTACCTCATCGGCGCAAAATACTCTATCACTGTCTATATAAATCACAAAAACCTTGTATAATTCACTACAACCAAAGTCTTAAACAAACAATAAATTAAATAAGCAAAATTCCTCTCTTAGTTTAATCTTAAGATTATTTATTAAAAAAAAAAAGATAATAAACAAGCAGACGCTCTTAGCCAACGATTAGATTACTAAGAAGATAGCCAGCTAAAAAAACAAATCTTCTTTAATATTAACAAATTAAGCAACCTAATACACTAAGCTAAATAACTTAATATTGCCTATTAAATTAAACCTAAATAAGTAAAATTAAACTAAGCTAGCAAGCAAAAATAAAATAAATATATTAAAAAGATATATACAGCCTTAGCATATAAACACTAAAGAGTCACTGCTATATATTATAGAATTAAGCAGACATAAAACCTGCTAAGACTTTAAAAGCAAATTAAAGATATTCTTAAAAACTGCAATAAGTGCAAAATCAATAAGCTAAAACAACATAAGCCTTATAAATTGCTGAAACCTTTACTAGTACCTAGCGCTGCTTAAGAATTCATTAGCCTAGACTTTATCATTAAGCTACTACGTTTACAAAAACCCTTAACTAAGGTTATCTTTAACAGCATTTTAATAATAGTTTGCAAACTAACAAAGTACGCTTATTTTATCCCTTATAAAAAATCTAACACTGCAAAAAATCTTGCCTATATTTTTCTTAAAATAATCCTAAGCAACTATAAAATGCTAAAAGAAATCATTAGCAATAAAAACAAGCTTTTTGCCTTAAACTTTTAAAAGTCTCTTATAAAACAACTCAGCAGCAAACATAGGCTTAGCATAGCCTACCACCTAAAAACAAATAAATAAATAAAATAGATCAACTAAATCTTAAAACAATACCTTTAATTTTACCTCAACTACCAGCAGAACAACTAAGTTAAACTACTACCATTGGCACAATTTGCATATAACAATATATATACATCTATAATAAAACAATCTTCTTTTTACGCTAACTATAAATTTAAACCCAAGGCATATTACAAATAGATTAATAAAAAGGAAACACCAGCAGCAAATAAAAAAGCAAAAAACATTAAAAATATTTAGCATGCTATTTAATAACAGCTTTCCTTTATACAAGAATAAATAACCAAATACGCCAATCAGAAAAGGATTAAGAGACTAATCTTTAAAAAGAAAGATAAAGTCTACCTTCTTTGCAAAAATCTCAAAACACAACGCCCCAGCAACAAACTTGATCACAAAAAGATCAAACCTTTTAAAATTCTACGAAAACTTTTAAATATTAACTATAAACTCTTATTACCAAACACTATACGCTTATATATATACATTTTTTATATTGCATTATTAAAACCAGCATTATAAAATGCCCAACTCAAAATACAAATTAAAGCAAACAACAAGTATAGCACAAAAGAATATAAAATTAAACAAATCCTTAACTCTCAAACACAAAACAAAACATAAGAATATCTTATTAAGTAGAAAAATTATAATTACGCAAAAAATACATAGAAACTAATTAAAAACCTAGAAAACTGCTAGCAACTACTCAACTAATATTACCAAACAATTAGTCAAAATCTCAACAAGTTAGAAAATGAGACTAGTTAGAAAAGAATCTATACTAGTTAACACATTTAATTATTAATCAAAACTAATAATTAATTTGCCAATAAAACTAGTTAGACAACGCTACTAATCAAAGACCCACTACTAGTTAAGACCCATTACTAGTACCATTAAAAACACTAATAGGCTCTTTAAAACCTAAAAACGCCAAAGCACTTAGATTAGCACTTTTAAACATTGCACTTTAGTTAACTACCCTAAAGGCACCCAAATCTTAGGCCTTTTAAACAGCCTCTAACTCCATTGCAACCTTGTTGTTTACTATAGACACAGCCTTTAAACGCTTAGCCTCCTTTATAGCATTAAGAGATTTAAAACTATAATAAATTATTTTATAGCCCCTAAAAACTACCTATTTCTTTTAAGCATAAAGTTAAGCTAAATAAACTAGCTTTTCTAATAAGGCTTTTTGCAACTTTTTAAGATTGCGCTAAATTTAAAAAAGGCTCTCCTCTACAGCTTTCTTTTCTTATTTAATGCAACGCTTCTTTGCAATCAATTACTTAGCTTAGATAATTAGCACAAAAACTAGCATCAAAGAAACATAAACCCACCTAAAGACAGAGAAATGCTAAAATTATTGCAAAACTAGCTATAATAAACGCAAGCAAAACAATAAAATCTATTTTACACTATCTTATACAACCAACCATGCAATAAATAAAAAAAATAAAGCATAATGTTAATACCAAAAGCTTTAATAAACAATGCAAGAGCTAAAGCTTATTCTCTTTTTTTAAAAAGCAGTTTTTTAACTTTGCTAAACATAATAAATTAAAAAGGCATAAATATATATATAAATAATATGCTAAGAGACTTACAAAAAATCTTTAAAAACAAAGATTGTAAAAAGAAAGATAATGTTATAACCTATAATAAATAGGATAGATTAGCATATAAAAAGGGTTATAGAAAAAGGAACCTTTGCCGCTGCAATTCCCATACTTTGCTTATACAAACAAACTACTTATTTCATTAGACTAGAATAAGTCAGCAGCAGTCACATAATCTTTAAATTATTAAGATTATAGGTAACTTAGCAATAATCTAAGTAAGCTAGATTATTAAATTATTAAGATTATAGCCATAAGCTAGATAAGCTAAATAATCCAAGACTAAAGAGCTAGATATATCTTTAGACACATTTCCTACCATTAGATAAACTCAGTAAATAGCTCTTTAGTCGTTAATCTAAGTACTCACCCCCAAGTAGCTTCATTGCTAGTAATCATTCGCCAGATACAAAACAATAGTGTCTTCGTACTACGATCGGTATACTCTTCCAACCATCTCTGCTGACATAAACCCTTTAGCACTCTAGGAACCCATAGGACCCAGCAGTGATCATTACATATGCTTTGGCAGCTTTGCTTATAAAAATATAGTTTATTTATTACTAAATGTAAAGAAAAGAGTTGTAAAAGCCTATAATAGCGTAGTTAAATGTAAACTAACCTTTTATAGTCATTATTATAAAAAGCTATTAATTTTCTAAGTATATTTTTTACTAATAAAAAATGCCACTATATTAAAGATTATAATATACTTAGCTTTTAATACTTTAGCAAAAATATTATTTTAAGATTTTATTAAATATGCATCTAGCAATATTATACAGTTAAAGACTTAAATGTCTACAATTATATAACCTTAACGCTTAGGGTTGTTTAGCTTTTCTTAAGGCAGCGTTTTTTATACGCAAAATATAAAGTATAACATTAAGACTATTTGCAGCGTATAATTATACTTGCCTTAAGTAATTAACGTTAATATTATTATATTAATAATTTTGCCTTTTTTTTTACTTAATAAATATACACAATACGTTTTAGAAATAAAGTCCTTTTAATTATTATAAAAACAAACCTTTATCTATTAATTCTAAGAAATATTAGCAAATCCTATGTTTTAAAAAACGTTAGCAAATTCAGCAATAAAATCTTCAACTTAGCAACGTTTGTATATAGTAAGTCCTTTAAAAATGTTAGCGCTAATAGTTAAATATTTATAATAGTTATTAGATTTATTAGTAAAAATAGGTTAATAAAGGCCTTTTAAGCCGCAAAAAGCAGCATTGGCAGCTTTTACATTACTATTAACCTGGAATATATAACATATAGGGTTAATAGATTTTAATTATCTAATAGAAAAATCTATAGAAACGACTAAATAATTAAGTATAAAATTGCAAATAATAATCTTATTAAAATATATATTTATAAGCAATAAATAAGCATTAAATTTATTTGTAGCATATAATATAAATAATAAGTTTTATTTATTATTTATATAAATATAATAAATAATAAAAAGATATTGCTTTAATATAAAAGGCAATATAGTGCGTTGTATTGTA
>JALRMF010000751.1:0-12906 GCA_026120015.1 Dendrostoma leiphaemia
AAATAAGTAATAGCTACTAAATTTATTAAAACTTTCCTTTATATATATTAAAAATACATTAAATTACATAATATATTAAAAACCTTAGTTAATTATATATTATATACTAGTTTTACTATAATATTTAACATAAATAAAAGTTAAAAATATATTTAATCTTTAAGGCAGCTAGGTAGTGTAGCGAGCAGTAACGAACGGCACGCCTTGGTGTGTATATAAATAGATCCGCCACTCATTTTAGCTGCATAGATTTCTCCTCTAATATTAATCTTACACCTTTTGGCTAAGCTAATCACAACAACCTTACCAACTGTCACTCTTTTTCAGCAGCTTGCACTCCTACTTATACTTTATAATTTATTATTTGTAAAATGTTATCTTTTAAGCATACTACTAAGATCTATGCTGCTGGAGGCTTTTCTGTTTCTCGTTCTGCATATATATATCAATATTTATGCAATATCTATAAACCTTATACTAGCTAAACTAGGACATTGCACCGTTTACTCATCATCATCCACCTTGATGTCCGTCTTCTTCCACTTGCGCGCGGGGATACGACGCTTGAACATGATGTCGATCTCACGGTAGGATCGACCCTTCATCTCAGGCAGCTCAAAGTACGCCACGATCAAGCAGATCAAACCCGTGGCACCCCAGACGTAGCCGCATTTAGCTCCAACTGCAACGTGTTAGCGACTGCCAGAATCTTCCCCTAGAGTTGATTCGAGACTTACGATTTCCTCCAGTAGGGTTCAGCATGTACGAGGCGACTATTGCATGTTAGGTTTATAGCCCACAGTACGCAGCGCAGCGATAGACTTACGGAAAATGCAAGGGATTTCGATAATGTAATACGTTGCACGGCCAATTCCAGTCGTCAGCGGCCTGAGGCGAATGGCCGATGTCTCTCCGATGACGACCCAGGAGGCAGGGGCAGGTCCGAGGGTGAAAAGGACGGAGACGATGAGACCTAGAGACGCCGACGCCAGAGCGGACGCGTTACCCTTGCCCCCATTGACCGTTCCCGCGATACCGAGAGCGACCAGGAGGACGGTGTTGACAGCGGAACCCCAGAGGTAGATCGAACGTCGACCGAAGTAAGTCGTTAGGATCCAGGAGAGCATAACGAAGATCATCTGCAAGGCCGAGGTAATAAGACCCAAGGCGAACGCAGTATTTACGCTCATGCCAGCCTCTGCAGAAGCATATGTTAGCACGTAATATCCGACTACTAATGGGGAGCGACGACGTACGTTCGAAGAAATAGACGGCCTGGTTGGCAATGAGGTTGCCGGTGAGGTTCTGTGCCGCGTAGACACCGCAGACGATAAGCGTACGTCGAAGATCGGTACCCTTGAACAGCTCAACAAGATTGGGCTTCTTGGCGGATTTCTCAAGCTCAATGACACGACGCATCATGGCGACTGTCTCATCAGTCTTGACTGTCGACCTCCGCCCAAGACGCTCAACCGATCGAGCCGCGTCTTCGTGCCGTCCTTGTCGAACTAACCACCAAGGGCTCTCCGGTGAGAAGTAGATGAGGATAAGGAGCGGAGTGGGAAACATCCATTGCAGGGCGATCGGGATTCTGTACACGATCGTCAGCCAAATGGTCATTATGATCTGGATCGGTACGCCTACTCGTAAGCGCTGGCGTCCGGCCTGCTGTTGTAACGATACGTGACGCCGCCGACAATGATACTGCCAACGGCCCAGAACATCTGCAGCATCTGGGTTGCAGGGGCTCGCAGCTTGATCGGTACGATTTCGCTGCAGTATGCCGGTGCATTGGCAATGAAAATTCCCCAGGGGAGACCTTCGAGAAGTTGGGCTACAAAAATAACCGGCAGCGACTTGGCAAAGTAGAAGGCGAAGATGAAGACGTTCAGTGCTATGAGCCCGGTGAAGGTGGCCCAACGATATCCAATCCGGCTGGTCAGCGGCCCAGCGAGGAAGACGCCAATGAGTGCGCCAAGTTGCCCAGACACTTGCAGCGCAGACTGCCACTTGGTTTCGATGACATACTTTCCATTCGCGTGGTCCAGAATGCCATATTGCTTTTGGAACGCAGGCAGCGCAACAAAATTTCCAATGAGGAAGACATCGTAGGATTCCATGATCTAGAACAAGAAGTCAGCTATGTGGTGCCGGCAACGCGGAAACACGGACAAAGATTAACGTACGATGCAGGAGGACATAACAAATGCCCAGAAAGAAGCCATCGGATAAGCCCGAACAGCCTGCAGCACCGTCATGTTGTGTTCTTCATTTTCAGCCTCTATCGCGCCGGCCATATAATCGGCGACGACAGCCTTTTCCGCGTAGATCGCATCGTGCTCAACCTCCTGGGCGGCGTGGTGTGGTTTCTCAGGGTCTTGCTCCATAGCGGGTGGGTTCTGGCCTCGATAGAAGAGGCGTGACGTTCGCGTGGTGAAGGTTGGGAAAGTCGAGGGCTAGGGGACGCAAAAAGACAAGACCAGGGTGGAAGCAGATGGTCAGGCGTCGGACTATATATACTGTACGAACACCAACGCGATGGGGGCGACGGAGCTTAGATTCTCCTGAATCACCATCAAATTACCGTGGTATTGGGGGACACCATAGCATGTTCTCTGCAAGGATCTTACCCCGGATACCCCGGACCTGGGGTAACGGCGGGGCGGGAGATGCGTGGCGCTTCCTCGCTCTGATGTTGAACCGAGCCCAGCGGGAAGCTGGTCCGAACAAGCTCTTCTCCCGTAGGAGCGGCTGTAGAATCCTGACGCCTCCTTACTATCGATAGTCTATCAGCTGCCGCTATGTCAAGAACGGCGCCACCAACGGGACTGTCCCTGGACAAAGACCCCGGTGCCAGGCAGCCAGGGAGTCTATGGTACGCTTCGCAAAGTATTGCACTGGCAGACTGGCAGACTGGCAGGAGTGGGATCCCAAGAGCAAGAGTGGGATACTTGAGGTCTCGACAGGTTTCGGATGATTACCGTAGCTGCCAGTCAGCCAGTCAGTGCAGTCGGCCGGTCTCCAACACAGTTGTCCTGGGCCGCTCAGCCGCTCTGCCCCTTCACAAATGACGGACTGACTTCGATTCGGTGCATGTGACTCTACTAGGCTAGCTTCATCCGTATTCCCCCGGCAAACAGCCGCCTCCAGTCTAGCCCATCGAATCAACGTCCGAGTCGCACCCTGGTCGCTGCTCACAAGTCCCAGCAGAACGGTTTGGCATAATTGATTCCCAGACTAGTGACTACGGTGCGTAATACGGGTTCAAGGATTGCAGCAGTGTCCTTTCGTCTTTCTCAGGGGGGGTTGCGAAGGAAGGAGGAACAATAAAAATGCCAAGTTCATCTCTCCGCCTCTTGTAGTAGGTCGACGGTCGGTTCCTTAGCCATTGGCTCTCATAACTCATGCCACACCTAAAGAGAACACTCTTTACTGATAATCCATAGTGACGGAAAGACATCACGTGGCTCCCCGGACTTTTTGATAGAGCACCTCAGCCTTACCAGTGATCTGCAGTTTGTATTACCAGTTATACATCTAATTGTACATTGTACGACTGGAAGCAAAGCCTCGTGTGGGACGGTGTGGGACGAAAACAACGCTGCCCCTCGGGTAGATTACTTATTGGTGCCCTTTTGGAGATATGAAAGACAAGTCTCGGCTAACCACCCAAAACCAAATCAATGCTGCAAATAAGCAGCCCGTCAGCACCAGCCGGCTTAAGCGAGTGAACCTCATTGATAAATCATTAATGCCCATTTAAGTCACATAATAAACCCCACGGCTGATTATTACGCAGTGTTGCTAATGTAGCATAGGCACCAGATTGGGAAAATAAGCACATTTGCTGTATTTCCTGTTTACATTGTCTGCAAAGAAACGCCGTAGAGTAAGTTTGTGGGATACTATAGCTACAACTCTCAGACTACCCGACGCCTCTGGTAACATGGGATATGAAACAAAGAATTAGGCGTCCTTGTTCAATTTCGTGAACTTGCTTCCTTTCGCAATATCGCAACTTAATGCCTCAATGCTCTTGTTGCCCATGATATCCAACACGGAGATTTCACACCCACACTCACTGGCAAGATAGTTCCGGACCTCCATGGCCACCAGCGAGTCGACACCGTATACGTGAATTGGCTTGCCGACGTCGATATCCGCAACCGGGATCCGCATTGTGCGGCTCAGTCTCTTCACCAGTGCGTCGCAGACCAGATCAGCCGCCACGTCCAGACTCTCGGCAAACTTGAGAGCATTCGTCACTGATACGCCGCCGCCCTCATCCGCTGCACCGTCCGCAGCCGTCAGGCCCTCGCTCAGAGACCGCATTTGGCGGAAGAGCGGTGTCTTGATGAAGGTCGGCTCGGGCATTCCGCGCGAATGGAAGATGGAGAGCGGCGCCAGACCCACGGCGACCTGCGGCTGGCCGAGGCGACCGGCACGCTCCGCGTCGAGGTGGAACTCAATAAGGCTCAGGAACTCGTCCTCGCGGATCCCGTCGTGAGAGAAGAAGAACAAGGGGTTCTTATTCAGCGTCTGCTGGTTTTCGGCAACGAAGCCAACGCTCAAGATGTTGCATAGGTCCAAGCAGCTGGCCGCGAGTCCCTGGGAGCGCCGGTACACCGCGAGGGCGTCCTGGAAGGTATTTCCAGCGGCGTAGTTGGACTGGCCTCTATTACCGACCAGGCCGGCCACGCTGGAGAGCATGACGAAGAAGTCCATATCCGCGGGCAGGTGCTTGTGCAGATTCCATGTGCCGTGGACCTTGGGCGCGAGGCAGCCCTCCCACTGCTCGTGAGCCATGAACTCAAAGGCCGAGTCCCGGAGCTGCATAGCCCCCTGAATCACACCGGCAATCTTGGGGAAGCCCTCAGCCTCAGCCTCTTTGAGGGCCGCGATGAGCTGCGCCTCGTCGGCAACATTGCACTTGAACGCCTTGGCCCTCACGCCCATGGCAGACAGTTCGGAAAGGAGCTCGCGGGTCGTCTCGGCCTCGCTGCCGCTTCGAGAGAGGAAGACGAGGTTCTTGGCTCCCTGTTCCGGCCGGGCCATCCACTTTGCGATGGACCGACCCAGGCCGCCCATGCCACCGGGGAGCAGATAGGTCGCGCCCGCCCGCAGCCTCGTGGGCGCGGGCGGCTTGGGCGTGACTTTGACCATGTCCTCCGGGCCGGCCGTCAAGATCATCTTGCCCATGTGCTTGCCCTGCTGTAGTATCCGGAAGGCGTCCTCGAGCTCGCCGAAGGTGTGCACGTTGAGGGGACTGCACACCCGGAGCTTGCCGTTGGCGTGCAGATCCACGACAGACTTGATCATGCGGGACGCCTTCCCTCGAGCCAGGTCGGCCAGCGCAACCAAGTCCACCGCGGAAAACGTGGCGCACCGGCTGAAGGGAAACATGTCAATCTTGCCATTGGCCATGATGTCCCGCTTTCCAATCTCGACAAACCGCCCAAACGAGGCAATACAATTAAAGGACGCCCGCAGTGCCTCGCCTGCCAGGGAGTTCACGATCACGTCGACGCCCCTCCCCTTGGTCATTCTCATGACGCCCGCCGCAAAGGACAGGTCACGGCTGCTAAAGATGTGGTCCTCAGGAATGCCATATTCTTCCATCAAAAGCTTACGCTTCTCATGTGAGGAAACGGTGGCAAACACCTCGGCACCGAGATGCTGAGCCAGCTGGATCACAGCCTGCCCCGTGCCGCCCGCTGCGGCGTGGACAAGAATGGTCTCACCGGCTTCGAGGCGAGCCACCTCGTTGAGACAGTAGTAGGCTGTCACAAAGACGATGGGGATGCTGGCAGCCTCTTCAAACGACATGCTGTCAGGAATCTTGGCCATGAGATCCTGGGGGATCCTGGTGCGGGTCTGGATGGTATTGTTGGATCCCGACCAGACGAAGACGACGCGATCGCCAGCCTTGACATCTTTCACGTCAGACCCCACACGGCTGACGACACCGGCACCCTCGTACCCAAGGATGTTGTTCACCACCTCGCCCATGGCCACCATGATGTCGCGGAAGTTCAGCCCAGAGGCCTTGATCTCGACCTCGACCTCGTCGGGCTTCATGGGCTGCTGCGCGCCCGGCCAGTCTATAAAGTGCAGCTTGTCCAGCCGTCCAGGAGCGGACGTGTGGAGCATGAGGCTGCGGCTCGGATCAGCACCAAACGCCTCTAGCTGGGGCTGACGTACGGTCGTCCTCTGCGCGATGAAGTCGTTCACAGGTGGTGAGGCAACAATGCGGGCGGTCTGGACAAAACCACCGGCCGGCGTGCCGTCGTCAACTGCTTTCACAAGGTATTCGGCGTGTCGGTCCGGCGACAGGGAGCCACCGGTGAAATGGTGCCTGTAGACCTTGGTGACCGGGGGAATAACGACCTGGGCTTCTGCCGAGGGCAGATGAAGCAGCACGAGGTCTGACCCGTCCAGGTCTCTCTCCCAACGCAAAGTACGAAGCAGACCCGTCATCAGACCCATGTGCGGGTTCTCGTACGGATCCAGCGTCAGCCATAGCAAACCACCAGAAGTGGTGACCACCTGCCGCAGCAGTTCAAACTCGGCTTCTGTAAACGACGAGGCGAGGAAGGGTGCGAAGACCTCCAACGTCACAATGCAGCAGGTGTTCTTGAGCTTGTGCTGCGCCAGATCCGCAAAGAGAACAACGCTCACGTCGTCCTTTGTCACCGCACCGACCGCAGAAGCCAGAGCCTCGGCCAGGACGACTTCTTCGGGCGTGCGTGCAATCACAAAGACCCGGTTGACCACGTCGTCCTCATCGAGCTGCTGGTTGGCTTCTTCATCCGGTGGCCGCGTGGCAATGATCATGCTCTGCACATGCGCATCACTCAGGGTGTCGTCCAGCGTCAAGACGGTCTCCGCGAACCCAACATCTCGTAGCACTCGTTTCCACCCTTCGTTGTCCAGCAGCGGACCCCATGGCCGGAAGTCTTCAATAGCAGGCCACCATCCAGGGAGTGGGCCGAATGCAATGGGTGATTCGAGACAGCCCAGCTCGGTGGTCTCTTGGAGGAAGACCTTCCCGTTGGGTTTCAGGAGCCTGCGGACATTGTTCATGGTGTTCTTGATATCCTTGGTGGCGTGAAGGACATTGGCAGCGATGATGAGGTCGTACGAGGCCTCGTCAAAGCCCTGCTCCTCGATGTCCTTCTCCATATCCAACGTCCTGAACTCGATCACGCCGCCGGCCTTCCACTTCTTGAATTTCTGCGCGGCCGACTCGAAGAAGCCCGGGCTGATATCAGTGTACGTGTACTTCAGCAGGCGCGAATCTCCGTTGATCCGAGTGCCCGTCGGGCAGATGGCCTCCAGAATGCTGGTCGTGGTCCCTCCCGTTCCAGCACCAATTTCCAGTACCTTGAGGTCCGCTTCGCGCTTGTGGCTGAGAGCCTCTGCGTAAGCCCCCATGAGGCGGTGTATCTTTTGTGTTCCGACGGCGACGCGGTAAAAGCGTTCGAGGAGGTCATCCATGCCAAACAGTAGGTGGAGTGGGTCCACCTCTCCGCGGAGGATGGGCACAATGTCGCGCCCGATCCGGCAGACCACCAGGGCCTCAGGATGGCCCGAAGCCTCGTATTCAGCAAGGAAGCTCTGGCGGGCATCAGCGTCCTCCACGATGCCCTTCCAGGAGGCATCTTGGTAGAACAGCTCGTTGTGCTCGTAGAGCTCCACCTGGAGACGCAACCAGCCGATGTACTTTCGGATGTGTTCCGGAAGCCCTTCCTCGTCGGCAAGAGGACGATGCTGCAGCTCTCTCACGGCCTCGATGATCCAGATGGCACACGCCAGCTGGACGTCCCTGAGCTGCTTGTTATTCCTTTCCTCGAGATCGGGCAGTTCCAGCGGCTTCAGGGCCTCCCGAAGACACGGCTCCACCTCGCCGGTCTCTTCGAGGATATCAATGTCCGGCTTCCATTCCACATTGTAGCAGATTTCTCGAACCTCACTGGCTGTATTGGCTGCTGTGTTCTCCTGCAGAGGCACGGCCTCGAGGCCGCGAAGCACCACCGTGACCGGGTTGGCGGCTGCTGCGTCGGTGCTCCAGGCCGTGATATCTGCCTCGACCTTCTTGTGGCCCACCAGGCCGGACGAAGCGTGTACGGTGAGCTCGGCGTCTGGCCTGGAATCGATATCGGCGCTGACCCACACGTTGCGGATGGCAACTGGCACCATGGGCTCGGTCAGCTTGTGGCTGCTGCCCCCAGACGACGAGGCCTGGAGTGCAAAAATGAACGAGTGCAAGATGCTATCGAAAACCGGCGCGTGGATCACATGATCGGCGAGCGCATGCGCCGGCATCGACTGTGCGAGGTCTGGAACTCTGACTGTGGCCAGCGCCTGGCCGCGCTTGTCGTCACTGCTCGCGCTGGGGTCTGCAGAGGACAGCACGCTCGTGATGTTGCGGAACAGAGGCCCGAACTCCAGCCCGATGCGCTCTAGCTCTGCATACTTCTGCGAGAGGTCCTTGGTCTGGTCTTGAGTGCATGTGCTGACCACGGTAGACAGCAGCTCGCTGTAATGCTCTTGTCGCGCCGCAGCCTCCCGCCCGGCGTCGATGGCACCCGTGGCGATGTTCGGCGAGGACTCGGTCTCAACCGCAATCTGCCCACGACAGTGCTCTAGCCAAGTCTCGTCGTGGGGGCTGAAGGACGTGACTTTCCACTCCCACCAGATGCTACTGTCCGCCTGTCTCGTCTCGGCGAGCCTCTTCATGGAGAACATGGTCTCGGTGTCCTCGTCCTCCTGCAGTTGCAGGGCACGCGAGATGCTCACGTCGCGAAGGTTGAAGCCGAGCGGCACTTCGCCCTTGTCGATGGACAACTCGCGAATAGCCTCGATAGCCATGGCCAGGTAGGTCACTCCGGCGACGATAATGCTGCCGGTGACCTTGTGGTCCTTGAGCCAGGGAAGCTCTGAGATACGGTAATGGTTTCGCCATCTCGGCGCCTCGGGGTCCCAGTCTTTCACCGCGGCGCCCAGTATGTCGTGTCGCGCATGCTTCCGGAAGCGCCAGGCCCGGCTGCGACGTGCTTCTGTCCACAACTCGGTCTCTTTCGTGTGGTGAAATGGGTACGGCGGCAGGTCCACGAGCAACCTCTCGGTCTTGTTGGCGCTCTGCGAGCTGTTGACCTTGGGGAGATCGATGGGAAATCCAACCGCGGCCAGGGCACCAACAGCGCTCAGTGCAGTGGCACACGCGTGCTTGCCGCGGGTCAGAACCGAAAGGTACTGGAGGGCCTTGAGGTTGGGGTCCGAGAGCACAGCGTCGCGAGCCGCAGCCTGAAGAGCGCCATGTGGGCCAACCTCGACAAGGTGTGTCACGGGCAACTCGGCGCCGCCGCCGACCTTGAGCTGCTTCTTAGCGACGTTGGAGGTGCAGAGGGCCACGAGGGCCTGTGAGAACCTGACGGGCGACACGAGGTTTTGCGTCCAATACTCGGCCTTGCTCATCTCGCTTGCGTCGATCAGGCCCCCCGTGACGGACGACACGATTTGAACATTGGCGTTCTTGACCACAGAGGCTGGGTTCTGGCTCAGCGTGCCCATGAGCGATAGGTACTCCTCGGAGAGAGGTAGCATGTGGCGCGAATGGTAAGCCTTTCCTACTCGCAGCTTTCTGGCAAAAAGCTTCTTGCTGCTCGCAGTCTCCACGAGCGCATCAATCTTGGCCTCGTCGCCCGAGATGGTGAGACTCTTGGGCGAGTTGTAGCAAGCAACGACCAGCTCCCCTTCTTCTCCGAGCTTCTCGTTCACTTGAGCAATCAGCGGCCTGACTTCTTCCACGGCGCATCCCACGGCCATCATGGCCCCACGAACGCTGGAAGCCGACGGTTTCGCGCTGATGACTCCACGATAATACGCAACCTTCCACGCTGACTCGCGGTCCAGCGCCCCCGCGGCGTACGCTGCGCCGATCTCACCGCTCGAGTGCCCGACGACGCGTTTGGGCGCCAGGTTCCAACTGGCCAACAGATCGACCAAGGCTACCTGGAGCACAGTGCACAGCGTCTGCGAGTACAGCGGTTGGTCGATCTTGCTGGTCTCAGCTTCGCGTTGCGTGAGCTCCTCGAGCACACTGAAGCCACTGCCCAGCGATGCGAGATACTCGTCGGCGTCCACAACCCGACTGCTGAATACATCATAAGCAAGCAACTCGCGGCCCATTGCGAACCACTGTGCGCCCTGGCCTGTGAATATAAAGGCAGCGGCCGGCAGGGCAGCCTTGCCGGGACGGACGGCGCCGGTCTTGGTCGTGGGGTCTGTGAGCGTGGCGAGCAGAGACGTGGCCGAGTCGGCAGTGACAGCCAGTCTCCAAGACAGTCTCGAACGACGTTCTGACAGTGTGAATGCCAGGCTCGACAGGTACTCATCATCCAGTACAGTTTCCGTTCCCCCGGTCTGCTTCCGCAGGTGCTCTGCAAACGTGGCGAGGACTCGAGAGATGCCGTCTTCGTCATTGGCAGAGAAGAGGAAGACCTTGTGGCTTGCCATGGCCTGTGACTCCTCCTCATGGGCTCCGTTGAGTGGTGACATGCTAGACGGCATCAAGGCACCGGAGCCCGTCGCATGTCTCCCACCCAAACCCAGCCTGTCTAGATAGCTTTTGGCATCGTCCAGCACCAAGTGAGAGTTCGTCCCCCCGAATCCAAAGCTGTTGACGCTTGCCCTTCGGACTCCAGAAGGTGCTGCCTCGAAGACTGTCGGCTTCAGCGGAAGCTTCAGGCCCCACCGGTCTATTGGTATTCTGGGGTTGATCTTCTCAAAGTTGGTATTGGGTGGTATGACACCCTTCTCCAGGACCAGGACGGTCTTGATCACTTGAGCGACGCCGGATGCCGCCTCCAAATGGCCGATGTTTGTTTTGACTGCTCCGACGTAGAGTGGTGGCTTGGATGCCGCCTTCGGGCCTACGCGCTGGAACGTGGATGCAATGGCGCTTGCTTCGATTGGATCCCCGGCCTGCGTGCCGGTCAAGTGTCCCTCGATGTAGCCTGTCTGGTCCATATCGAGGCCAGACCTGACGTACACGTCACGGATAAGCGCCTCCTGTGCGGCCTTGTTCGGGAGGGTGATGCCTCCTGTGCCGCGGCCGTCCGAGTTGACGCCGGTGCCTCGCACCACTGCGCGGATCACGTCGCCATCGCGAATGGCTGCTGATACGGGCTTGAGAATGAGAGTGCCCACTCCCTCGCCGCGGCCATACCTGCGGGAGAGCACTGGGGATTAGAAATATGCATTTCCTTCATTCGCGGGGAGTTCTGCAGAAATAACTGGAGGAAAAGAGACGTACCCGTTGGCGCGATGGTCGAAGGAGAAGCAACGTCCATCTGGCGACAAAATCCCCAAACTTCCGGCCCGATAAAAGAACTCTGGCGACTCGATGATGTTGACACCGGTGACAATCGACTGTGTTCGGAGCAAAGAGTCAGCACATGTGTTTTGCCACCACAGGGAATGTGTGGGAAGCTCAAAGTTCAAATTACCATCTCGCTCAGGCCGGCCCGCAGATCCTGGCATCCGGTGTGCAACGCTACGAGGCTGCTCGAGCAAGCCGTGTCAAGGGTCAAGCAGTTGCCTCTGAGGTCGTAGAACCAGCTCACACGTGCCGAGAGGATCGCCACGCTCGCGCCGATAGGCTTGTACTTGAGAGGCAGATCCGGATCCTCATTCAAGATCATACGTGTGTCATCGGTAAAGACCCCGGCAAACACGCTGGTATTGCTACCCTTCATATCTTCCAGCCTAAGTCCAGCGCTCTCCATGGCCTCATAGACACTCTCCACTGTCATTTTCCCCTGTGAGCTGGGGCACTGCTTCCCTTGCGAGATCCTCGCCAGAATGGACATTCGTGTTGTTGGTTGACTTACTGACGACTCGCTGCTGTAGATCCATCGTCTCAGCCTCCGTACGGGTGATGTTGAAGAAGGCCGCATCAAACTGCTTGCCGTTCTGTTCGCCATCGCGTAGAAAGTGAGCGCCCTTCACAATGGTGCTACCCGCGTGCTCCTGCGACGGATGATAATGTGCATCTGCGTTCCATTTCGACGCTGGAAACGGGGACCAGGCCGATCGGCCTTCTATGACCAGATCCCAGAGCTTGGACGGGCTTGTGGCGTCGCCTGGGAGCCGACAGGCCATGCCGATGATGGCGATGTCGTCGGATCCGGGCCTGAAGGAGGACCCCATGCTTGCGCCGGAAAGATTCTTCGTAACAAGGTGTCTCAGAGCAAGATGGCAACAGAAAGGAACCGAGGTAGGTGGTCAAGCGATCGATGAATATTATCAGGAACCTTGCGGGGTATCAAATGCCTTACTTATAATGCAAACCAACACGACAATGGATCAGGTCGGGGCGCACCAAAGCTAGGGAAAGATACATAGATACATAATCATCCAGAGGAAGCTGATGAAGAGATTCTATCATCCTCCATGCTTTCGAGTTATTACGGCTGGAACTCCAGCCGGCATGTTCTGCCGTGATAACCTCGTCTACCATGTTCGAAATCCCTCGTGAGGCTATACCCACGGCAAGCCGTGGGTCAGTCGAATCAGAGAGGCACCTCTGCCGCGTACTTCCTATGAGAAAACTTGATATGATCGTCAAGTGCAAATCACGGCGGGGTCACTCCGGGGAAATTATGGAGAAGGGAACAAGGCAGCGCTACCAATCGCAAAAAGTGGGCAGAGTGGATATGCAAATTACCAGGGCAGCACTGCCCACAAATCAGTAAGTTGGGGGAAAAAAGTAAAAAGAAAAGAGGGAAAAAATTAAATTAGGATTTATAGAAAACCTTTTTAATATTTTATTCTTTACAATAATAATCTATAATATTACTTTTATATTAAGCTTATAATGCTATTTACTTAAAATCGCTAAGT
>JALRMF010000752.1:0-12896 GCA_026120015.1 Dendrostoma leiphaemia
AAAAGCCTTATTGCCTTTAATTAACTTATTTATAATATTATTAAAATATATTTGTAAATAATTTATATTAGCAAAGTAAAGAAAAAAAGGTATAAAAGTTTTAAAAATATAAAAAGTAATCTTTTTAATAAGTATATAAAGAAAGATAGTGCTAATTAACATTATTGTTAATCTTTTATTAAATTTAATAAAGACTTGGCTAGCGGTCGCTTTATTAATCTAAAAGGACAAATCTTTACATTAAAGAGCTATGCACTGCTCTTTGCTAATAGTTAACACCTTTGCAGCATTTATATTAAAAAGAATACCTTAAAAATAGAGTTTAAAATAGCAATCTTTAATAAGAAATTGTATAGCTAAAGTATTTGCCTTAAAGAGGTTAAAGGCATTATTATTTATTATATAATATAAAAACGCTTGGTTTATAAGGTACTAAGTAATAGCAGCGCTATTTTTATTATCTTTACTAAAGTCTTTATAATTATTATTACCTTATAGCTATTATTAGTTAAAGTTATATTTTTTTATAATCTATTAAAAAAGCTGCAAACTTATCCGCTAATATATTTATAAACTTACATTAGGCAATATATTAATCCCTTGCTTAGCAGCGTTTATTGTTTAAGTATTTAGTTAACTAACAACCTTTCTTGCTACAAATATAACACTTTGTTTTCTAATTGCTACGATAGTTACCCTAACCATAGTCGCTGTAGTTGCAGTTGTTAAAATCGCAGCTATTGCCATAGCCGCCGCCGCAGTAGCTACTACGCAAACAAAAGCCTCCTTTATTACAAAAGAAGCCTTAACCGCAGTTGTTTTTATAATAGCAATTTAAATAATACTAATTATAAAGCTTTTTATACAGCTTATTAGTAATTATTTAGTAAAGAAGAAGATAATTAAGGTAGATTTTAATTAATAAACGCAAGTTTAAAAATAATTCTTTATACTTTTTTATTAACTTAAAAAAAGCATGCTTAAGTTTATGTACTCCGCAGCATGCCTAGATTACTATAGTCCTTAGGGCTTTTTCACCCTTAAAATTAGAGCTAAAAGTGCGTTGGCATAGCTGCAGCTTATTAAGCAGAGCCTAAAGCACCTTATTAAAGCTTTTTCTTTTAGATAATTATAGCTTTATTTTAGTAAATGTTATAAAGGTTTAGTTAGTATAATAGTAATAATGGTTTACCTTAATAGTAAAGTGCTTTTGAATTTTCTAATATGCTATTGCAAAGCTATTTTACTATTTAATATAATAAATATAATAAGTTTTAGCTTAATTTATAAAGATATAAGGAAATATAGCGTAAAATTACTTAGCGGCAATATTTATATGCTAGCAAATGCTAAAGAAAATCTATACTTTATTATTTAATAAATTATATAATTTACCTGTATATGCTTTCTCGCAGTTTTATATTTTTATAAAAAAGAAAAGATAAATTAAGGTTAATTAGGTTGTTTTTAGTAAAATAAAGGAAAAGAGTCTTATATAAGTTATACTTTAAAAAAGGGGTTTAAAGTAAAGGTGCATTTATTGCTAGGTATAATTAATTCTATTATATATAACATAGTTATATAGTAAGTCGCGCGCAATAATAAGTTGCGCAATTTTTCTATTTTACAATATATACCTTTTTAACCCATAGTTTCTCTACAATAAACAATGGCTAGCTTACTTTAAAAAAACTAGATTATTGCTATAATTAAAGCAATTAAATCATTAAAGAAAATAAGTTAAAATTGCGCTGCTGCACTCTATAACATTTTATCTACTATACTCTACAATTACATTAACAGCAAAAACGCAAAAGCAAATATTTAACTACTAATATAAAAATTAACTACAACTAAAGAAAAGGCTCTTATTTATTATATTTTTAATTAAGATATGCATAGATTTTTGCCTTAGGTTAAAAATATAAAAAATATAGCTAATTATTTACTAGCAATGTATAGTAGCAGATATATTAGAATATATTAAGCATAATGTTTTATTTAGCAATGCTTAAAGCTTAAAATATGCATTAATTATATATATAATTATTAAAGAGCTTTTTGCAAAAATCTAAAAATAATTAGCGATTAGTTTTGCTTAATTGCAAATATAAGGGCAAAGTATAATATCTAAGACTATAATTTCTACAACTTTAATAAAACCAGCTTTATAATAAACATAATTTAATCATTTTTAGTAATTATATATTTAAGTTATATTAAAAAACTAAAATTAATTTAGCTTAGCAATTAAAAATAAACAACAGCAATTGTTTATATTAGTAGTAATAAATATATAATACTGCCGTTTTTAATCCTCTAAGGCCGCTACCACTTTGCCTAATAATATACATAAACCAACCTTCCTAGCAATTAGATAATTTAAAAAACTTTTAATAAATAAATAAATAAGAAAATAAACATATAATAGCTGCAGCATTTTAATAAATATTTTAAACTATGCAAAAAGGGCGCTTATAAGATAATTATGCTTAGTAGCTACAAGAGCTATATTAATGTAGAATTTAAGGCGTACTGAAAAGAAAATAACATTATTTTACTTTGTTTACCTGCTTATTTATCTCATTTAACCCAGCTTTTTAATATAAATTATTTTAATATTTTAAAGTTGAGATATAGCAACTAAATCAACCTTTTTATCAAAGCTAGCATTACCTATATTACTAAGGTAAAGATTTTAACTACTTTTAAAGCTATACTTTTTGCAATAATAATTAAAGAAAACATTAATAAATTATTTAAAGGGGCTAGACTTATTTATTTTAACTTAAACGCTATTATTTTAAAGCTAAATATTAAGTTATAGATACTAATACCTTCTTAAACTCCCTTTAAGCCTACTTTTTCTTTTAACTTATAAATGCCTTATAACTTTAACAAAGCAGTATTATAATTTAAATTAATTAAAACTAAAATTGCAAATTATTAAAAAAACTCTTTAACATTAATTTTTTATGCTATAGATTACTTTTTAAAAGAGATATAAGAAATTGCATATTAATTAACCTTAATAGAGTTTAAAATATATACTCTTTGAAAGGCAAATATAATATTTAAAAAAAGGCGCAAGGCTATAAAATCTCAATTGCAAAATAAAGAAGATAATTTTATATTTGATAATAAAAAGATTTTAGCTAAGAAAAGTATAGTTAATAAGCAATCAAGGAAAAAAGAGAAAAAAGGTAGTTTATTAAAACAAAAGCAAGCGGCTAGTTGGGCTTATAGAATTTATTGCAAGTCTAGCTATAATGCGCAAATTTATCTAAAGGCTAAAGATATAAGTAAGAATAATAGTTTTAAATAGTTTTAATTAATTTTAGGCATTGGTATAGAGTTTTAATTAATTAAACTTGTAAAGTATAATAGAAGTGTGAAACTTACTATTGCGCGCAACTCACTATACAACCATATTATATATAAATAGGTTTCTTAAGCAGATTAAAAAATCTACTTTAATATATTAGTTTATTATATCCCCTAATATTCTCTCTCTTTTATATAGATAGCAATATAATTGCTTAGTTAAAATAAAAAGGCTATCTTAGTTAAAGAAGATAGTTATAAATTTAAAGAGTAGGTTAATTTGGTTAAGGGGGAGAAGGAGAAAGTTGGTTTAGTAGAAGAAAAAGTTGTTATTATAATCTTATTGCTTTTTTAATAAACTTTGTTATAAGGGTTTTTACTGCCTTAAATAATTGCAATAGCAAGCAGGTGCTAAGCTTAAAGATAATTATTTTAAGCTTCTTTTTATCTTAAAGAAATAGGTTTTTTATTGTAAAAAAAGCTGCAAACTACTATTTTATCTTACCCTTATTTTTTTTAATATAAACTTTTTATTTGCAAAAAATTTTCTTTAACTTGCAATAAAAACTTATATTAACGTGGTTATACACCAAGCGACACAAGACACCAAGCAACACACTTTTCACCACATCTACCCCTTAGATTAACCAAAACTCCATACAAACGCTATAAATTAATTAAAACTACTTAAAATAATCATTATTATCTACTTCCTTAGCTTCTAAATATATTTGCGCATTATAGCCAGCCTTACGATAGATCCCACAGTGCCTGCCACTTACCCGCCTACGTTTTAATAAACCACCATTTTTACCCTCTTCCTTTAATTACTTATCTATTATACTTTTCTTTGCTAAAAGTCTTCTTATATTTTATTTAATAAAGCTTTCTTTATCTTATAATTAAGTTTTTTTAGCTTTACAACGCTTACTAAGCGCCTTATTTACCTTATAAAAATTCTGGTTTTTTAAACTCATAAGGGTGACCTAATAAGCAATTGCCTATATAGCCTTAAAAAGCTAGTTAACAGCCTTTAAAATTAATATTAAAAAGCTATTTTAATAAGCAAAGATTTAACTTTTAATAAAATTAATTTATAATTTAGCCTTAGTAAAGTTATATAGCGTTTAAAAAACCTATTAGTCTAATAGCTATAAAAAAGTTTATAGCAGTAATAATATTAATAACATTATATTAAGGCAAAAAAGTATAGCATCTAGGTTAAAAGACATAAGTCTAGCCCCTTTAAAACTTTCTAAAATATTATCCTTAGTTATTATATTAAAATAAGTATATTTAAACGCTAAAGAAAACTTATCTTTAATAATATAATAAATATATACTTTAATAAGCATATTAATTTAATCGCTATATTTTAACTTTAAAGTATTAAAACAGCTTATATTTAAAGGCTATATTAAATAAAATAAATACAAAAGTAAACAAAATAAAATAATTTTGTTTTCTTTGCAATATATCTCAAACTCTACGTTAATATAGCTTTTATAGCTATTTAAAACAAAAAGCCAATATATACCCATTATATATAGCTTAGAAAACTAATTAAAATGCTATAGCTATTTAATGCTTATTTTATTATTAATTTATCTATTAAGAGTTGTTTTAATAATCTAATTATTTAAAAACTTAGCCTAAGTATATTAATTAACAAGATAATTTCTGCCCTAAACTACTAAAAACGGCAATATTATATACCTATCACTACTTACACAAATTATCGCTATTACTTATTTTTAATTGCTAAGCTATATTAATTTTAGCTTTTTAATATATTTAACGCATATAACTACTATAAACAACTAAATTATATTTATTATAAAGCTAATCTTATTAAAGTTATAAGTATTGCAATTTTACACTTTATACTTAGCCTTTATATTTGCATATAAGCAAAACTAATCGCCTAAAACCTTTAGATTTTTGCAATAAGCTCTTTAATAATCATAAGCGCAATTAATACATATTTTAAGCTTAGAGCATTATATAATAAAGCAATATAGCTAATGCATTTTAATGTGCCTTTTGCTATACATCTTAAGAAAATAATTAGCTATATCTCTTATATTAGCAATCTAAGGTAAAAACCCTTATATATCTTAATTTAAAATATATTTAATAATTGCTTTCTTTTTTAACTTAGTTAATATAATATTATTTAAACATATTATTAAATACAATACTTTGCCCTTTATATAATAGCTAAAGGTAGCATAAAAGATATTATATAATGCTGCAGCGCATTTTTAGCTGATTTTTTTTAATAACTTAACTGCTTTAATAGCAAGGATAATATAGCTTTCTTTCAAAGCAAATTCTATAAGTAATTATAGAAAGATAACACGCTAAAGTAGATAGGTTGCATAAAGTGAAAAAGTATATCGCTTAGTGTCCTATATCGCTCAGTGTATAACTACGTTAACTATATTAAACATCTCTTTAATCTACTTATTAAATTTCTTTTAAAAGGCATAAAAAAGGTTATTATTATAAAGTTTTTTAATAGTATAATTGCATATTGCTTTTACAACTAAGGTTATTAAGTATACATTAATTAAATTCACTATAAAGGGAGCAAATCAAAGGGTTAGGTTAATAATAAACTAATTAGTTTTATTAACTTAGCTTTCTTTTATAAGGTCCTTGTGTATAAAGTCGCTAGGGATAGAAACTAACCCTTAGGCAAACCCTTTGTTATTCGCTATTATTAAGAACTATATAAAAAAGTAAAAAAAGTTATTATTAGTTAGTTAAAAAGAGGTTAAATATATTAGTAAATTATTGCTAGAGGATATAAAATAAAACTATGCAAAAGGAAGCAACGCTAAGGAAACTTAGCTTATATATTTTATTTGCTTTTAAAGAAATTTTTATATAAATAAGTAAATAGTAAAGTAGTTGCTAGGGTAACAAAGTGTAATTTTTTAAATTTTAGCAAATGTATTTTAACTATGTAATAGGAAAAAATTATAAGATTTGTTTAAAAGAGTTATTATTATTGCAAAAAGGACCAGTTTTCAAAGCGTAACAAAGGTAGTAACACACATATTGCTAGGTATAGTTATTAAAGAAGTTATAAAGCTGTTTGCAATATTATTCTATATTAAGAACGCTTAGCAAGCGTAATGTATAAATGAAAGCTGGTTATAAAGATTAGCATAATATCTCTTTTTATAAAATCTTTATAGCGTAATGCCGTTAGCAAACTGCTTTTAAGGTAAACTATCTCTTTTACCTTACTATCTATAGTTAATTAATTTAACCACTAATTAGTATTAGTAAAGTTTTACTTAGTTAAATAGTGCATTATTAAGTTATGTAATATATTTATTTATTAGTAGTAGTTAAAAAGAAGAGAGGCTATTTACGTTAGAAAACAAGGCTATACAAGGTGGCTTATGTCCCTCTTCATTCCGCACTAGCCGTAGCCGGCTAGCGCCGGTCCGCGGCAGACCGGTCCTCTAATTAAACAAACGTAGGCCCAGTCCTTCCTTCCAGCTATAAACCTACAAGAAAAACTATAAAAGAAATAAACAATAGCGATTGCTAAATGAACGTTTTAAAGCCCTAGGGTATTTGCTATATAAGCACAGCTAATTTTAAGCCTTAAAGGTTATTTCTAAGATTTCCCTAAACTAACTAAATAAGAATTTTTGCGCGCGCTAAATCTATTAAATTACATTATATTATATATAATAGCCTGCTTGTCTGCCTACGTTTCTACTTATAAAGTATATATTATTTTGCTCTTATATTAACTATAGTACTAATAAATAAGCAAAGCAATATTAAGCCTGCTTGCATCGCTAGCTTTTCTTTGTTAATCTCTGTGCTTTGCTTAGGCTGCGTACGGTTAGCTTAAGCTAAGCATTTAAATAACTAATGCTTTAGCATTAGCGCTAACTGTAGCCAGCGCTATATGCGCTATACGCAAAGGCACTTTTATATATAGCTTTTTATTTTATATTATACTTTTGCCCTTGCCTATTTTAAAACTAAGCGCTCTAACGCTAAAAAATCTATAAGTTTACTGCTTTTTTTTTTCTTTATTAAGCATCTCTTGCTTTTTTTACTTTTTATATATTAGATATTAATTAATTAAAGCAATGCTTACGCTGCTTTTAAACTGCCTTTAAATAAGCAGCCTATACTGTTTGCGTTATTGGCAAGTTTAGCAAAGACAATAATAATAATAATAACAATAATAAAGATAAAAAGAAGAAAAAAGAGAAAAAAGAGCAGAGAGAGAAGAAAAAGAAGCAAAAGAAGCAAAAGAATAACAAAGATAAAGATAATAGCGCTGCGGCTCTGCGCTATAAGCATATTGCTAAAGTAAAAAAAAGCTTAAATGCTTTTATTAACCTGCTTTTTAAATAGATTAATAAGTAAGAAATAATAGGCTTAAAAACCTTTAAGTTATCTATTATATTCTTTTATGCTTAAGAAATAAGCTTAAGAGCTCTAATGTTACTTTAAGGCTCTTAAGCCTTTAATAAGATTTATTTTTCTATGCTTCTTTTTAGCAAGCTATATATGTTTTATAAGTTTAATAATGCTTAAAATTGCTTGCACTTTTGCTTTAAAAAGTTTTTAGTAAGTTTATCTAATAGCATACTTTAAGTTAGCGTATAAAGCACTTAAAATATGCTTTTTCCCTGCTTTTAGCGCAGTTATATATTTTATATATTAATACACTAAAGTATAATGCTAATTTTAATGTTTCTTTTTAACAATTAACTTAATAGTTTATAAATTATTATTATTCATTTTCTAAGCATTACCTCTTAGATGTAGCTTAATTTTTTAAAAAGGCATTATAAAAATATAACTTCTTTAGCAATATACTTAACTCTAAACAATTTTACTTTTATAAAGAAAGTTATAATAGTTTTTTAATGTATAGTTTTCTAATAAATCAAGCCTTTATAGAGTATAATTATATAGCTTTAAAAAAAGCGCTGGGTTTTTAAATCGTTTGCAAAAAAAAGCATTGAACAATTTTATAAGCACTTAAGCTTTAGAGTCTAACTAGTATTAATAATAAATAATAAATATTTAAGTATTAAAAAGGCATTAAATATACTAATTAACAATACTTAAGTACTTTAAACTAAGATTTATAAAAAACTAAAAAAGCTAAGTAATAGCAAAAGCAATGTTTGCCTAGATTATAATTTTAGAATAAAGCACTAAACTAACCTTTTCCTAATACTTTTTTTATTTCTGCTTTAAAAGCCTATTGCTTATTTTTAACAAAGGCGATTTATAAAAGCAAAAGAAAAGGTAATATACTATTATTAAGCTTAAAACATTTAGCAACCTTTTTAATATATATATTATATATTAAGAAAAGCTTTTTTAACGCTTAGTTTCTAATAATATAAATCTCTAAATACTATTCTGCCGCTCTTTAGACTTTAATTTTATATACTTTATAGATTTTATTAATAATTTAATAAGCAGTAAATATATAGCTTTTATAATAAAACACTAAAAAGTCATCTATATAAAAAATAATTATAATAGTCTAATGCTTATTTTAAAATAAATAGTGCTCTTCTTTGCATTTTTCCATTCTTAGCCTTTTTAAAATGCTTAAAAACTCTTTATACCAAAGTAAAAAAGCATTTTAAAAACTATATAAAGCATTATATAGCTTTATATACTTTTCTAGCTTTTTAAACCTATTTAGTAATTTATAAAAAACAGGTTTCCTATATAAAAAAGCATTAAAAAATACATTAACTATATTAAACTATTTAATTTCTAAGTTTCTATAAGCAGCTAAAGCTATAGTAACTTAAAAAAGGCATGCTGCTAATATTGCTATGTATATATTTTATAGTATATTCTAAGCCTAAAAGTCTCTTTAAACATACATTTAAGCTTTTGCTTACTTAAGAAATTTATCTTAGTTAAGCTTATAGATAAAAACTTACTTTAAAGAAAGCAAGAAACTATTAATAGTTATATAATTAACTTTTTGCTAAATTCCCTTTTAGAGAAGTGTTTATAGCTCGTTTTATGCTGCTTTTTTAAATAAGTCTATTATTAGATATTTTTCTAGCTTTTTCCAAAACTTTAATAGTAGTTAAAAAAGCTTACTTATATAAGTCTTTCATTTTAATTAAAGCTCAGCCTTAGTTCTCTGCTTCTTTTTGCTCTAAAGCACTATATTAAATATAATATAAAGCATTAAAAACAGCTAATCTCTCCTTTTTAAGGCTTTTTATTAATTAGGTAAAAAGACAAAAAAAACAAATAGCTAGTAAAAGCTTATCTTTTGCTCGCTTAGCAAAAAAAATGCAAAGTTTATATTACTTTTTTTTGCTAACTTCTTTTATAGCTAATAGCTCTTTTAGATTAAAAGAGCATTAATCTTTAGTTTTAAAGCTAAAAAGTACTAAGATAGCCTTTTTTTTAGTAATAGCAGCAAATTAGTTTGCATTATTATAATATTACCTTAACTCTTTTGCTTAAAAGATAAAGTGCATATTATTAATTATTGCTTGCATTTGAAACTTTATATACTTTAAAAGACTTTTAAACTCTTTAAAATAAAGTTTAATCTATTTAAAATAAATTTTAAACTCTTTAATATATATGCTAGCAAGTTTGCCCTACTTTTAAAATCTCTTAGTTAAATATTCTAAGCTAGATTCTACTCTTAAAAAACCTTTAAAAATCTTTTAAAGCTAAAAAGGCCACTTTTTTATAGCTTTTCTTCTTTAGCAGCTTATTATTACTACTTTAAATCTATCCTTAAATTAATAGCTAAAAAGATTTCTAGCTTTATTAAAGCTAATAAAGTTATTTTAAAGTTTATTTTAGCGAGATTAAGCACTTTTAGTAAATAGGTTATATCTAAAGGCTTTTTCTCTTATAGCTTATTTATTAGATTTTAAGCAATAAAAGCAGGCAACGCCTTTTTAACACCCTTTAAAGTATAAAAAGTATACTTATTAAACTTTACATTCTTTATAGTAAATACATAGTTAAGCGCTAAAACCTATATTTAATATATATTAATAGCTATATAGCTAACCAAATACCTAATATAGCCCTAGAAGCTTACCTTATAGCTCTTTATATACATCTCTACTTTTTGTTCTTTATAAAAAGAGTAAGCATAGTAATTATATAAATATATGCCGCTTTAGTCTAGCTAAAAATCTTTTATTAAATTATAAATAAAAGCAAAAGAGTATTATTAAAAATACTAAAAAACTAACTCTTAAGTACCTTGTTTAAAAAGCGCTATCTAATATTTTATTATAAAAATATATTAAAAAGGCAAGCTTTAGCCTTTATTAAAAATGGCTAAGAGCGCTCTAGAAAGCCGGCCGCCTCTCTTATCTTTATTAATTTAATAATCAATTCTTATCCTATACGCTTAGCGCCTCTATTTGTTTTATAAGTATAAATAAGCAAAAACTCTAGTTTAATCCCTCTTTACTCTACTTATGCTTAATATTTTATTACTTTATATTATAAAATTATTAAAAAGTTATTATCCTGCTTAATCAAATATATTAAAAGTTTATATATTCGCTATACCCAGCTTTTAAAGTCTATTAGCATTTAAAAGATTACTTCTCTCTGCTTTATATTATAAAAAAGAATAAAAAACTTGCTATTAAATCTATCTTTAATAAAAAAAACCTAGCTTGCTTTTATTAAACTTTTAGCAGGGAATTTAAACAAATCTTATAAAATACGCTTAAATAAGCGTTTAAAGAAATGCTTTAACGCTTTCTTAAAAACTATATTCAAAGCATAGGTTATAAAATAAAAAGCGCAGCATATACGCGTAATTTTATTAATATATATATTATATGCATTATAACCTAATGCCTTTAAAGCATCTAAGGCTAAATATCCTTTTTAAAGGTATTAAAGATACTTTAAATCTTTTCTAGATAATCTTAGTTAATATAAAAAATAAAGCTTTAAATAAGTAAAAGTAAAAATAAAAAGCAGAATAATGTTTGCTACATTAGCTAAAATGTTTAAATAGATAGAAAAAGGCTTATATTTAATAAAAACTAAGTTATAATGCTGCTTAAATTATATTAGTATAATATTGCTTTAAAGCATTTTATAGCGCAGCATATAATTTAAACTTAATACTTAAACTTTAAATTTTTATAAGCAAGCTTTAGAAATAATATTAATATAAAATCCCTTAACTACTCTAATGCTTATAAGCATAAAACGCTTTATCTTTAATTTTCTAGCTTTATTTAATATATTCTTAAGCTTTTAAATCCCCTTTTCTAAGACTAAAAACAAAGTTATTTTAGCTTTTACCTATTTCAGCTATTCTAACCTTTAATAACTTTTAAGATTAAGCAAGTTTATATTATTAACTAAGTAAAAGGCCCTATAATTATTAATTAAAATACTTGCTAAAAGCTGGTAGAAGGTAGCTTAAATAACTATATAAATTCTAAAAGCTTTAAAAGGCTTAACTACCCTAAAAAGGCTATTAAGCAAGCTTAGAAAAGCTAGGGTTTTAATAGGTTTAAAAAACTAAGCCTTTTTTACCGGTGCTTTATTATACTAACTACACTTAAACAGCTTTTTCCAAAGCTTTAAAAACTTTTTATCTTTTAATCTTTTATAAACAGCTTTATACTAAGTAAGGTTTAAAGGGGTAAAATGTATCTTTACTCTTTTATTATCTTTTAATACTTTAATTATAGCATATTTAAGCTTTATATAATGTTAAGCTAGCTATTTATAGAACTTATTGCAAAGGCAACTATATTAAGCATTAAAGCTTGCTTATAAAGCTAAGTATTATTAAGGATTAAGCATAAAAAAAATTACTAGTTTCTTTTTAAGGTTATTAAGCTTTATAGTAAAAGCAGCAAACTAAGTGCTAAGCTAATCTAGCGTAAAAGTAAGCTTTTTTAGCTTTTAATCTTATATAAACTTGCTTAAAGCTTTAAAAGCTTAATTAAAGGCTATATATATACTAATCACTTTAAGAAAGTCTTTAATTGCTAAAAGATTAATAATATTTGCTATACTATATTTTTAAGCTTAAAGATAAGCTTATTGCTAATTATAGTATTATTAAATAAAATTTTACTGCTTTAATTACATTAATATAAGCAATTAATAATATTCTTTAATTATACGCAATATTATTACCCTTTTTATAAATATTAAATAAAGCTTTAAAGCTTTAAAAAAGCCTTAGAATCCTACTCTTTTACTTATAAAAACAAGCTAAATCTATATAATTTTAAGCAGCTAAAAGTGTTGGTAGGGTCTCACTTGGTTGAATAGTGCACTATTAGGTTATGCAATGTATTTGTTTGTTGGTGGTAGTTGGAAGGAAGGGAGGCTATTTACGTTGGGGAATGAGGCCACGGAAGGTAGCTTATGTCCCTTTTTGTTTCGCATTAGCCGTAGCTGGCTAGCGCCGGTCTGCGGCGGACTAGTCATGTGAAAGTAACGAGTATCAATGCTAGACATTTAGGGAAAGGTTACTTCGCGCCCTAATTGGCTCAAGCGGGCCTTTGACTTCCAATCAATGGGTCCCT
>JALRMF010000753.1:0-12886 GCA_026120015.1 Dendrostoma leiphaemia
AAATATAAATAAATAATATAATAAGGTAAAAATAAAATTATATTTAGCTTTACCTTATATAAAGAAAAAGAAACAAAGTTTTCTGCCTTATATAAAGGATTTATATATGCATTTTAAGCATATATAACCGTGTGCCTGGTTTTAGTCTGCTAGACCACCCTGGTGGTCGGCACCAGCATCTCTACCAGCCCTTATATAAAGCCGCAATGCTATTTATTCCAACAATTTTAAAATAATTAAAAGAAAAATAGACTAAAATTTGTATTTTATATAACAGCATAGCTATATAGGTATAGCTAAGATAACTAGAAGCAGTTGTTTTATTAATATCTTTTAGCAGTAACATATAAGGCTGGTTTGCCGTATCTAACTAAGCTCGTTATACTGTAGATAAGCTGAATACTCTCAGAAATTGATGCTGCAGCCAGAGCCAGGCTTAGAATCAGCCGCGGCCGCAGGTAAACGTCCCACAGCGCAACGGCACCCCACTGACTGACTTGAAGAAGGGTATTTCAATTTTGAGTTGTCTATCAACGGTTGAGCTTTGAACCTCCTTATCCTGGACCTGGAATCAACATGAAGCCGTTATGCCAGCTCAGCCTCGATGAGGCTTTCGGAGCCCATCTCGTAGCCATAGATCTTTGCGATCTTGAAACCCGCCTGCGCGAGAATCCGCTCCCAGTGCTCCTCGGTCCGCTCCTGCATCGCGCCCAAGACCAGCATCAGCTGATCCATAGACGTAATAGGCCATGTCGGGTTCTGGCGTGGTACGACCATCTCGTTGATCAAGAGAGTCGAGTAACCCGGTCTCAGCGCAGGCTTGAGCTGCTCAAGGATTTTGATGCAGTCGTCGTCGCTCCAGTCGTGGAGGACAGAGTGCAGGTAGTAGGCTCGCGCGGCCTTTACGGGCTGCGGCGTAAAGAAATCATGCGCTGTGGCCTCGAACGGTCCGCCGCTAGGTATGGTCGCGATCACCTCGGCGCGGTCCTGCAGAAGCAGCCTGCCGGGGAGGGAGGGGTGCTTTGCCTTGAGCTCCTCGAGGTCGTGGCCGAGACTGCCGCCGACATCGACGAGGACGACGTCAGATACGGCAGGATCAAAGCGCTTCGTTAATTGGTCGGCGACAGGGTAAAATCCTGGGTCGACCCACGAAGGCCTTCCGGCGCGGTAAGCGGACATGTAGCTGTTGAATACTTGCAGGTAGGGTGAATTCGCATCCAGCCAAGCGAAGAAGGGGAGTTGCGTCTTGTGAGCGGCTTGAAAAGGTCCGTCTGTGAGCTTTGTAGGGAGGTCATATTGAGTAGCCTTAAGGTAATCTGGAAGACCATGAAACGAGGGACCAGCGACGTCGTAGCTGCGCAAAATACTTAGTGACTCGTTGCCATGCTTATAGCGATACAGAAAGGTAAGGTATACATAGTTGAAAGAAAGAATCGCCTTTCAGGAACACATACGTATAAATGATACCATCACGATACTTCTGTTCCGTCAAGGAGTTGCTCAGTGGCGTTGGTGCAAAACCATCAGTACTGTCCGGAGCTTCGCCAACGATATTCATGGCGGCCAGATGTTTCATGATCCGGGCTGGAGAGACTGCTTAGAGAACTGATAGCAACCGATCTCAGTAGCCAAATAGTATACATACCGATCAGGACCTCATGGGCCCCGGACTTGGCGGCCAAGTCTCTGCTGCTTGTTCCTGTGGCGCCACTCTCTTTGAGCAGCTCGAAAAGCTTCAATTCGACCGCAATGCGGCAATGAGCAGCTCGGGCAGGCTACCACAACCGTCAGCGCGGGAGCGAGGGTCAAGTTGACGGCACATGTTTAACTGCCCGGATGGCGTTTGGCACCACTGGAACAGCAACTTGGAAATTCCATGGCTTGTATGGTGTAAATCTTACCTCTGCCCAGCCCATCCGCTGGATTGCTTCGCTTGGCAGCTCCAGACTTGCAATCAAGGCATGGCTGAGATTGAGGAGCTGTTCACGCGCCCCAGGCTGTTTGTCCGCGAAGGCTGCGCCTGTCTTCTGTAGCTGTGCAAGAATGGCGTCGGGAGATGGCGAAGACGACATTGTGAACAGATGTTGAGAAATGGCTGCAGTCAATCACCGGGGCACGCGGGGAGGATGAAGAAGTATGGAATGAGCAGCACATGTGAAATATAGAAATAAAAGGATGGGAATATCTAGGTTGTGCTGGTGAGGCGAGAAGGGAGGACAACGTCCAGAGCCAAGTGACTGTGACTGGGACTGGGACAGGGTGCTGGTTCGGCTCGAAAGGATGGGATCGAACCAAGGATGCCGTGGTCGCGGACCGCGGTAAGCAGAGCTGGGCGGCTACGTGCATATGCAGGTGTACTAACTGTGTAAGCACCTGAAATCCTGCTCAAAACCAACAGCTCAGCCTTTTGCCATCATATTTCACCGAGTGGCTGCTTCTGAGCCTCTCCAGACGCTTGCCAGCATTGCTCCTGGGCGGCTCCGACCCTCGGTTGTTGGTTGCTACCAAGCGGCCCGCATTGGCCCTCACTGCTGGACCCACGCCTGCAAGATGCAGACACTTCGTTGGGCGCAGTAGAACAACGATGCGCTAATGTCCGATTGAGCTATAATTGGTAGCCACTAGCGCAATGTCGGCAATAAATGATCGCGATTCGGGACCTGGGATTGGTTGGGGGCGAAACCACCAGTATCGAGTATGGCCACCCCTGGGAAGACTGACACGGGTGGGTGTACTTCGTACATATTGTGAGTATCAGAACAGATGCCTCAATGGGCGTCATGCTGACAGTGAAAGGGGCCCGATCACCCGTACATACACAGACTTGAGAGCACCGTTGAAGGCTGTGCAATGTGTGCAAAGGAACGGAACAGCAAAGAATCTTAGGAGATGAGCAAGATGACAATCTAAAACCGGCCCTAGACAGTGAGCAGGCAGGCAGGCAAGTAAGTAAGTAATTAATCAAATATGCTACATACTCGAACTCTAGCCCGGGGCACCAATAGTACCTGGGAGGTATCTGTATACGTACCTTCGCACGGTATCTCGGCCAACATGGACACCGCAAGGCTGTATGTACCCACAACCCTACCGTTGGCACTGACGCCGCCCCGCTTCCCGTTCTTAACGATGAGCTTTACTTGTATACCTCAGACCCATCGTAGCTCTTGCACAGCCCTGAAGACTACATGCAGTCAGTATACTACGGCTTGCATTCCGACGTACTCCGCGCCTATGGTCCAATGGACTCTACAATCTGCCGTCGCCGTGAGGAACTGGGCCGGTCTGCATCTCGATCTCCGTCGTGCGCCATATCGCAGTGCTCGAATCGTTCCCAACCGGGTTCCTCGCCGCCGCCGCATCCCGCACGCCCTGGTCGCCCGAGTCCCGGCCTGACCCCCAGCGCGATGATTCTGTATTGGAAAGCTTGTGCCCCCGAGAAGCTGCGGTGCCCATCTCGCTGCGTATGAAACCGGTGGTGGACTTGTTCGAGGTCGAGGTGAACAGAGAGCCCAGCCTCCGGAAGAACCCACCGCCCTCGGAGACGTGCTCCTGCTTGGTGAAGGTCTTGTGGAAAAAGGGCCGAAGGGTGGGCATGCACGCGGCCATGATGATGACGGCGGCCTCGACACTGGATTCGGTGATTGCAAGTTAGCATGTGATTCATCGAACGAGATTTAAAGCTTGCTTACACGGCCCAGATGACGAGATCTACCGTCGCGTAGGAGAAGTCGGCCAGGTCCTCCAGCTCATTGAGCTTGGTCGTCTTGACGATGGCACAAATCGCTGCAAAAAGGGTGCAGCCCATGCACAAGCACAGTCCTACCTTGGTTCTGGTCGGTATCTTCAGGTTCCAGAATGCCGTGATCGGAACCAATCCAAGAATGATGTCTGTGGCGGCGCTAAAGGCTATCGGATGGCAACCGAGGCCAAGTCAGCACTCCCAGCATGTCAAGATCGGAGCCATCTGTGTTCTACTTACAGCCGACGAAATAGGAGTAGTGCGAAAGGGTCCCAGCGTCGAGGCAGCGTACGGTGGCTTTTACCGTAGGATTCCAAAGGTACTCCGTCGGGGTGCACTGGGTGAAGAGCAGCACACAAGAGATGGCGGCGATGGTGCACTGTAGTCCAACCAGTGTATAGAGGGCTATCGCCCGCAGCCTGTTGGGTACGAGTATCCGGTCGAGGAGGACAGCAATCGCGATGTTGGGGAAAGAGTAGGCCATGATACCGAACGGATTGCCTATGTAGTTGATCCTGATAGTGTCGCTGAGGGTTCCCGACGGAATATCAGCACTATGCCGACCCATGCCCAATGGATAGACATCGTATGTGAAGATGCATGTGCAAATCACAAGCAGGCACTGTCCAGATTTTGATTTTTTTTTTGTAAGAAACTGTCCTTCAACCCGCTGTAAATCAGTCCCACTTACGAGAGAAAACAAGATGATTATATCATCCAATCCAAACATGTGCAGAACATGGGTGCGAGTCACCAGCTTTAGAGCAACGGTGGTGATGGCAAGGGCTGTGAACACCCAAATGACGGCTACGAGCTCTGCGCCGCGATCTTCGCCAGCCATCTTGGTAACAATGGACCTCTGATAATGTCTGGTATGAGCCTGTGAGGAGCAAAGTGATCTCCGTGCCTGTGTGGTAGGTATCCAAGTCCGCAGGGACAAAATGAAGTGAGGTTTGCAGTGGGGTGTTTGCGACCCGCACAATCTGGAGCGGCGTGTCTCTTAATTAGGGCAGGTAGAAGGGAGCCAGCGAGGTATTTTGAATCGGACAGGGCTCCTCGCAAGCTCACACTCGGACGATCCGCATGGTGACGCGAACAGTGAAATCATGGTAGTACTCGCTGATTTTGCATAGAGCCAACCAGCCCAACGAGCATTGGACCATCGAGCATAGAACCATCGGGCATAAGCTGACGGGAATGGAACCTTAACCCACCTCTCCGTAAATCACACCAACCAGAACTGACCAACCCCTTGAGTGCATCAAGGCGAAGTCACGCCAGCTGGCCATACCGGGGTCTTTTCACGCAAGTAATCAACACATGCAGCAGAGCTGAACGATTGATTGGAGTTTCGATTACTGTACCTCGTCAGTCAGCGGCCTTGTCAAGTGCCAAGTTGCATTCGTGGGAATGGGTCAGTTCAGGCATTAGCTTCCTATTGCGACGCAGATGTGGCATTTTTGGAAACAGCTACACCAAAGACTCCCGCGTCGTGCAGGCACGCGCTTATTTCCTTGTTTCTCACATTTCCTGACTGCTCAAGTAGGTGTATGGAATACCTAGGCACCTACTTGAGAAGCGAAGGATCTGCTGGCCCCACTTAGTACGAAGCATGCCGCTGTGGACCTCGGGAACTCGGGAGATAAGACGACAATATGGTGTCTTGAAATCTCAAGTGCTGTTGATCAAGCTCTGTGGTTGTCATATGCCGTTGGAGCCTATCTCGAGCCTACCTGTTGGGGGCTAGTCTGGCAATGCCGGTGTACGGCCCTACAGGTACGCGGCATTTAAAATTGGGGACCAAAACCACCTTTTCTCGCCAATACAAACCCCAGGGACTGGTTTTCACACATCGCCACCAAGGCAGGCGAGGCTGCCAGGCAAGATGCAGCCAAAGTCGGCGTGGGGCAGTGTGAATATTAATCCCTGTATTCGGGGGCGCCAAACTCTACCTAACGACGAGAACAGCTGAGTGAATTGGGATCGATGTAACATGGAGTCTGAGGCGCCCGGGGGCCATTCGTAGTATCACTCTTTATTACTCTTATGCACTGTCCGGAGCACTGTCCAGGGCACGCGAGTTCTTTGGTCTTCATATATATGAGAGCTCAAGATGGCTCACCAACACTTTCAAGTTGGCAGATGGCTGATCAGTAATACTGCTCTCAAACTTCTTGCGTCCTTTTCGTGCTCCGATTTCACGAGCTACCCTGCACCCAACAAGGCTTGGAATGAGCTCGAGGGAGCGATATGCATACTTTTGAAACGACTTCGCTATATCTTACGCCGAGTATGGCATTCATCGGTGCTTCCCTTGCTGCTGTATTTGCATACCTTGTCTTCGCAAGCATCTATAATCTATTCTTCCATCCCTTGGCCAAGTTTCCAGGCCCATGGTTTGGTGCCATCTCAGAATGGTTTGTCATCGTCTATATCTGTGCCGTACCGACGTACGGGCTTCACCTCCACAGAAAATATGGTAGGTGCTTGCTTCCAGCCTTCGATTATGTCTAGGTAGGCAAGTATCTGATAACTTTGAACAGGTCCTGTTGTTCGCCTGGCCCCCAACTTGCTGTCCTTCAGCGATGCCACCCTCTTGCCGCGAGTGTACCATCACGCTGCGGATAAGCCTACATTCTATGGATCCTGGATGTTTGGCAACACTGCTTCTATGTTTCAGTCACTCCGTCATCATGACCACTACGCCAAGAAAAGACTTGTGGCCCCTTGTGTAGGTAGACTTGATTCCCGGTGTCCCAGCACAATCGATCTAACTGTCGATTCGCGTATCTAGTGCTCCATGTATGCTATAAAGAAGAACCACGAAGCAAAAATCAGCGAGCGCATAGAAGAGCTTTGCACGAAGCTCTGGGAGCGGTCATCCATCCCAGATAAATCCATAGACTTCTCGGAGTATCTTCGGTACGATGTCCTCTATCTATGAGTTTGCATTTCACTGTACTTACACTTAGTGGGAAAAGATATTTCTTGAACGACGTCTGGAATCACTTGGCGTACGGTGCGCCCAAAGGCCATGTTGCGGAAGGTCGAGATGTGGACGGAGAGCTTGATGCGATTCAAGGCGTGTATAGTATGTCTGCCTATGCAGCCGTCATGCCATGGTTGATGCCTTTTCTACGCCAGCCATTCTTGAGAAGGTATTTCTGGGTCTGGACCAAGACATTTCGGAGTATGAATAAAATTTATGCGGTAAGTCAACGCAATACGTCTGATAAAGATATGGAACCAAGCCTGTCATTGCTGACCCTCATAGACCTTTGACTCGATGAGAGACCGTCGCATCAATGATTTGAAGCTGAAGAATCAAGTCTTGTTTTTTGATGGGTGAGTGTAACAGAATACTGCAGTTATTCCTTTCTAAGACCATATATACTGACAACAATCTACCGCCAGGCTTGAGCCAGAGAAGAACCCTACAGAATTCCAATACTCGAGAGAGGACCTCAAAGCCGAATTCATCACTTTCACAGCGGCCACCCTCGACGGCGTGGCTGCTTTCATCTCCCCGTTTATCGACAATCTCATGACACATCCCGAGGCCCATCAGCGCATTCTGGCTGAGATCCAAGCCGCCGACCTCAGCGGTGAGCTGTCGCGACCCGTCGCAACATACGTCGAGACCACGCAGCTGCCCTTCTTCATGGCCTGCATCAAGGAGACGCTCCGTCGAGACGCACCGGCCCAGACGATCCTGCCGCGCGTAGTGAGTGAGCCTGGCTACGAATTGCTCGGCGGCCGATTTCACGTCCCCGCGGGAACACAGATGGGCGCCAGTCCCTACATTATTCACCGCGACGAGGCCGTCTTCGGGCCGGAGCCTGAGAAGTGGAAGCCCGAGCGGTGGATCCAGGCCGAGTCGGGTATGAGTCCGGCCGAACACGCCGAGTATGTCAGGAGGATGGAGAAGTATGGAATGTGGTGGGGTTATGGCGACCGGGAATGTGCTGGGAAATACTATGCCTACGTCGAGATGCAGAAGCTCTGCGTCGAGCTGGTCAGGCGGTTTGATATCCAGTCGGCGGCAAAGGAGCGTTTCCATCATGAACGATGGGTGAGTCCCCCCCCCCCCATGCCCCGTGGTGGTCTTTGTGAATAATGTTCCCGACTAGAGGCTAATCCGAATGAATAGGCTGTGGGCATGTTTTGGAATCAGCAGCTCATTTTCAAAGCAAGGACAGTCAGCTAAAGCTATAGTTGTCACGATACAGAGTACTGGTTGGCTCAATGGCTCAATATTCAGTGGGTTTCAAAGTCTTCATAATAGATAAGAGAGGTTAACTAGGCTTGCTACAAAGGTTTGTTTCTAAACTAATAGCTGCTTAGTTCTAGTTGTCGTACCTCGCGTCCGTCATCGCGCTGTCATTGACGATGAGGCCGGGATGCCCGCTCACCAAGGGTGAGAGAGGTGCTGCCGACGAAATTGCCGTCCTTTTCCTTCATTGCCAGTTTGATGAAGAACCCTCGCAAGAGGGCTTTGGCGATCGCCTCGGCGGTGTTGCTCTCGCTGGTGAGAGGGATTTTCAGCTCCTTCATACTCTGGCTAAGGCGGCCCCGCAGATTGGCGATATCCTTCATGGCTTGTTCTCGGATGAAGGAACGTTGACACCAGAGTGTCATGCCCCGGTCCACATGCCTGGCCTTTTGCTCGTCGGTTCCAGTGGCCGTGCTCTTGAGGTGAGAAATCTGGGCGGTGTACGACAACCAGATGTTCAGGAGGGTGTGCAGGTCGCCGTGGGGGCTGCTGAAGTGGTTTTGCAGCCTGCTGGCCCAGGTAGCCTTCATCGGCTCACCTCTCGGCTTCGTGAACAGGTAGTCGACCGAGAGCATTGCCAGGATCGACAGAACATCCTCTGAACACCCCCAGAGATGAGAGTGACAAAGTGCCACAGCCTAGTGGACGGGCACTGGAAAGGCTGCCGTTTGTCGGCCTAATGTAGTCAGATTGCCATCCTCGTCAATGCACCCCAGGAAGTGCAATTCCTCCCAAGCCCTGAAGCAACTCTCTGGGGCCGGCGGGTCAATCCAGTCGTACGCCCGTATTTGCTCTTTGGGGGTGCCCAAGGATAGCACTTTGATGATCACCTCGTGCAGTGGGCTCTGCAAAAGGGCAGAGTCTTCATGGTCCAATTGACCGTGGCCAGGTTCCACCCGGAGTTGGAATACAGTACCCTTGGCCACACGACCGGTTCTGCCCAGGCGTTGCTGATCAACGTCCCTTGACGACGGGCCCTGGATGAGCATGTTGGTTGTAATAGCTGCGCTTGATGAAGCCAGAGTCTTGAAGAACGTCAGCTGATGAGTCTACAAACCAAGGAAGGACTCAAGGAGGCCTTGCGATGCAGTCAATCGTTGGCTGGTCAAGAAGCCAGGGAGTGTTAAGCCTTACCACAACATAGTTCACGCCCTCAATATTTAGGGACGTCGAAGCAATATTGGTGGAAATAATGCATCGCCGGACAGTGGACTTTCCCCCAACTGCCTCCTTTTGCGTATCTGCGGGCAGCTTTCCATATAGTGGAAAGGTTTCATAGACTCTCCAACGACATGCTTGATGCCGCCAACAATGGACAGAATGTCCGATTCACCTGGGAGGAACACCAGAATGTCGCCCGAGTCTGAGTTTTTCTTCTTTTGGTTTTTTCTTTGGGGGTGGGGGGGGCGGGAATAGTAACCAATGTGTTGATCACATTGATCCTGTAGTCTGGTATCGCCCTCTGCAAGGTATAAGTAGCCACCGGGAAGTTTTGGGTAGCTTGGCAGGAGAGGATCGGAGCGTCGTTGAAGTATTTTGAGAATTTGGCGGCATCAAGTGTCGCAGACATGATACCTAGGTAGTAGCCCATAGGTTTTGGCGCCACTTGAGCAGAAGCTTTAGCTGTGAAGTTAGTACGTCAGTATCGACGGTGCGCTCATGCGCTTCGTCAACAATTATGCAGCCAATTGTGCTAAGGTTGGGATTAGAGATCATCCGTTGTACAAGCAGACTATCAGTGATATAAGTCAAGACGGTCCAGCCACTTGTCTTGTAGGTGCCTGCAAAGGCGAAACCGACCACACCACCAAGGTCAACACACCGCTCCTCAGCAACACGCTTGGCGACTAAGTATGCCGCGAGTCTGGGCTGAGTTACCACCACTTCAGTGTGGCGGACCGAGGGCTGGTCGAAATCCAGGCTGCCGCGTTGGTTATTTAGCATTATATACCTAGGTAGTTTGAAACCCGCCTGCGGCACGGGGAATCCCATAGCTTACACATATTGAGGGATCCGACCAGGGCCACATTAAGAATTCTTCTCGTCTCTTGATCTCTTCACCAGCGCACCAAGGCAGCAGATCAGGTACCATCATCAGGCTTTAGAGCCCGTGAGAGCATCAAGCCATAAACCCTCATTACGAATTTCCAATTGTCCATGAACCTTCCAAAATGAAACCTCTGGAGTCCCAGTCCGTTAATGTCAATGCACCGCGCCGCTCCCGCCGGTCCACCGCGGGAAAGGTTGACTACAGCATCGACGATGCCTTCCGGGGCATTGAGAATGCTGTCCAGCACCCGGAAGGGGTTACCAAGCGCCTCAGGCAAAGCCTGAGCGATGGTAGGCCTCTCCATCTGGTCGAGGGGAGACAGCGTTTGCTTGTGGGGTCTCGTGCTTGGAATCAATGCTACCAGTGAACATCTTTGATCATTATCTATTGCATAATCTGGCCACACATAATATCTTAGACGAGGATGATGACCTTTGGGCCTCTCCAGCGGCCTTCTCGAGCAAGCGGCCACGCTGGGCCGTCAAAGGTCGACTGGAGGGAGCGGGTTTCAACAACGAGTCTGCTCCGGATGCCACCCCCAGTGTGCACAAGACGGGCAAGGCCAAGGAAAAGAACGACCCTTTTGGTCCGACGTCCGCCCACGCCGGGCTATACGCCGGCGGTCAAGACAGGCAAGGGGAAGGCTTCTGCGGCTGTATCAGTCTGCAAAGATGACATGGGTAACAATGGAGCTCCCTAAGTCTTCGACATGGACGAGGATGGCGAGGGTAACAACGACAAAATGGAGTTCGAAGAAAAAGAGCAAGAGGACGAAGAGGAGGACAAGGACTTAGCGCATATCCTCGCACCGTACATACGCAACCCAACCAACCAGGGATTTCCTCACTCTAGGGGATACGTCAGAGCATGAGGAGGCGGTGTCCGACGGCCTATACCCCTGGGGCCGCCGAGTTCAAGATCAGGCACCAGGCGCAATCCGTCTTTTTTGTACCAGCAACCTTGGAACTGCTCCTGTTTTTCAGGTTCACGCACAGCTCCGTGGAGAGCATTGGCTGGAAATAGTATTGTGAATTGGAGCCAGAGGAGCGTGTGTTCGCTCTGGGGCGCGTACGTCAATGCACCCAAGAAGCGCATGATTGACATTGCCAATCCAGAAGCCCTACGGGGCATTTACCTGAGCATGTTCACTTTGGCTAAAGGTAGCGCGTGCAATTGAATTATTTGTAATAAATCATTTCTGCACAAGGTTTTGATGATATAGGAAGAGGAACAGACAGAGAGACAGGCAGAGGAGCAGAGAGAGAGAGACGGACAGAGAGAGACGGAGAGAGAGAGGCGGACAGAGTGAGGCGGACAGAGTGAGAGAGAGAGACAGACAGAGCGGGAGAGAAACAGAGAGATGGGAGGGAGGGAGACAGAGGAAGGGAGGGAGATGGAGAGAAAGGGGGGGTAAGAGGGAGGGAGGGAGGCCAGGTTTGAGACAGGAAGCAAGCAAGTGTGTGAGTGCATGTATATGTATATGTAGGTAGGTGTACAGGTGTGGGTGGGTGTACCTACCTAGGTATATGTAGGTATTCATATGTGGGTGTAGGCATGCAAATGTAAATGGACGTGTGAAGAAATAGCAAAGAGATACAAGTACCTAAGTACATACACAACCAACACTTCAAGGCAAACATTTGAATACCAGACAAATATCTAAATTACGATTGAAACTGGTGGCAAATTAATTCCTGGGTACAAAATGACATATTGCTCAGGCACCCTGTACCATCCTATTCTTGCCCTGCATTTGCCCTCTTCTCGTTTTTATTTAGGATAATCCGTGCGCTGACGAAGTGGTCCCCACTGACGGAACCATGATGTCCCCCCCCCTCCCCCCCCAACCATAACCCACGAGAGGCACACCTCCCCCAAGCCGTGAGAATACCAGATCCACAAGTGAACAGACAGCTGTAGCTGACCTTCCAAAAGTGACATCCCGATGTCCGTTTCAGGGATTAATAAGAAAAACCCGCACCCACTGACTGAAGGGCTCGGTTTGTCAATGTGCGTCGCTCCACAGTTGAACGCCCGGACAATCCATGGAGCAGCGGCGTTTGCGGCCTTTGCCAGTTTTCGTCCGTGGGAGAGGAGCCTGCCTCACCGGCGATAAGAATATGACAACTCAAGATTTGTCTTCGTAGATGGACAATTATATAATCATATTGTCCACTGGTAAAGAGGCGACCGAACAGATCCAAGCCTCAGTGATTCGATGTCCGCCAAGGAGTAAAGAGTCTGAAGTCACAACCGCCCCCCCCCCCCCCCACCTCCCTGGCTTGCACTGGCTCCCACCAAAATGACCACCACCTACAGCGTCACAGATTACCTGCTCGACAGGGCCAACATCCACGACACAGTGACCAAGCTGGCAAGTCTCCTCCACCACCGGCCAGATTAATTTTCTCGCTATGCTATCTGACATTGTCCCACTTCACCTAGCCATGGTACTACGACACCCGCTCGGAAAAAGGCCTCCTGAACGAGGTCTTCGCGCCCGAGATATTCATCGACTACACGCGCATCCTAGGAGGCGAAACGTCCATCGTCAGCGTGACGGACTGGGCACCGCAGGTGATCAATATGTGCAAGCATTTCGACTCGTCGCAGCATCTCTACGGGTGCGTTCTGTTCTCGTCCCAGGCGCATGTGTCACATAAGCTCGCCCCAGGCTCCCGGGCCGTACTCTTTTCCCCGTTGGGCAAAAAAAAAAAAAAAAAAAGAGGGGGGGGGGGGCGGGGGGGGCGGGGGGGGGGGAAAAAATATAACAAAAAGGAACAAACAAGTAAACCAGGTAAAGTATAAAGGCGCGCCCCAC
>JALRMF010000754.1:0-12808 GCA_026120015.1 Dendrostoma leiphaemia
TATTAACTTAGCTTTTTTTACAAGGTTTTTATATATAAAGTTACTAAAGATAAAAGCTAACCCTTAGGCAAACTCTTTATTATTTGCTATTATTAATAATTATAAAAATAAATAAACAAGGTTTTTATTCATTAGTTAAAAAAGGGTTTAATATATTAATAAGTTATTACTAAGCGGGGTATAAAAATAAAACTATGCAAAAGAAAGTATTATAACTTACAACGGTTAGGGAAGATTAGCACGCAGAAAGGGTTGCAGGAAAAGGAACCTCCGCCGCTGCAATTCCCATACTCCGCTTATACAAACAAATCACTTATTCTATTAGACTAAAATAAGTTAGCAATAATTACATAAGCTTTAGATTATTAAAATTATAAGTAACTTAGCAATAATTTAAGTAGGCTAAATTATTAGATTATTAAAAATAATTAGATTATTAGGATTATTAGATTATTAAAATTATTAGGATTACAGCCGTAAGCTAGATAAGCTAAATAATCTCAAACTAAAAAGCTAGATATATCTTTAGATATATTTCCTACTATTAGATAGATTTAATAAATAGCTCTTTAGTTGTTAATCTAAGTATTTACCCTTAAATAGCTTTATTACTAGTGATTATTTGCTAGATATAAAACAATAGTGTTTTCTTACTATAATTAGTATATTCTTTTAACTGTTTTTGCTAATATAAACCCTTTGGCACTCTAGGAACCTATAAGACCTAGCAGTGATTATTACACTAAAGATTATATTATTTTTAATAGTTTTTAAAGCGGCTTTTTTTCTAAAAAGGTTAATTAATAATAATAGCGCTATAAAAGCGTTTTTATAACGCTTTGCGCGCTAGAAGTTATTAGGTATAAAAGGATTTATTTAACGTATATAAATGCTTTTATTTAATTTCTAAAGCCTTTAAGGCTATATAAGCATATTAAAAAACTTATTATTTATCTTTATGCAGGCGTAAATAGCTTGCTTTTGTTATTATTATATGTTTTTTATGCATTTGCAGAGGTAGATGTTAACGATTTAAATATAATCTTAGTGGCTGCACTAACAATAGTAGGGTGCTAAGAAGTTGGTGTCGGGAAGGATAAGCAGCTTAGCCTAGGAGTGGGACAAAGTGAAAGTTGAGCAGATAGGGTCGGAATGCCAAAAAAGTCGCAGGAAAAGCGACAACCGAATTATCCCTCGCATCCTTCGGGAGAGCGAATTACGAAATGCACGGGATGAGTTCCGGGTTTGACAGCCCGATAGAGTCGTATGGTTGTACCGTCGGACTTGATCTGGATGGTATTAAATGCATCACCTCTCATTGTGGGTGAGATCTTCTTAGACCTCCATGCGTGAGCGGAAAAAGTATTCAATTGCCCTTGAACGTTCGCGATGGCACTAACTAAAAATACTACCCTTTTTACCTAAGGCCTCGCTATATCTCTTCCTCCCAGCCATACGAATAGCCAGCTGATGGAAATCATGACTCTTCTTCGCCAGCTTCTCGTCCATGCAAGACTACCAGATCTCCATGCCAACCAGGCGGCCGGTCCAGTCCAGTCCTCGCGCCCAGCGATGACTCCATCCTTGGATCCCAAGTATGCCAAGGTAGCCCGTTGTTTGTACCGAAACGGTGTTTGACCAGACACGTCGCTCTTGTTAAATGTATTAGTGAGGTACTCCCCCTTCTGTAATGCCACCTCGGCCAACGTAGGAAGTGACTCTCCATCAATGTCTGCCGCATCGCCAAGGGCGTACACATTGTCGAACACGCTCCCGTCTGGCCTCAGCACTCTGAGGCTCTGGTCTGTCAGAATCCGCGGCAGTCCCTTCTCTGGCAACTTCACCCGATCCGACAGCTTGTCAACGAGGCTGTTCGCCTTGTTTCCGGTGGCCCAGATGAGAACGCCGTACGGCAATCGACCGTCCTCTTTGGTAAAGATCGCCCCGGGCTCGACCTTTTCGATGTGAGAGCCGGTCTTGATTTGCATGACTTGTTGTTTCCCCTTTGTCAGCGATTCTGTCGCGTATTCCGCCAATTGACGGTCGAACGTGGTCAGGATCGATGGTGCGACGTCGTGAATCGTGATGGTGAGTTTGCCGTCGAGGTGAGGGAACAAGAAGCGCATCTCGTCGTTCCAGAGATCGTACAACTCGGCGGCAGCTTCGATGCCGATCGCACCACCACCGACGATGCGAATGTTGAGTATATCGCGCTGCTTCTGGGTATCCTCGGTAAAGGTCGGGAGTGAAGCTTGGTCCAGCATTTCAAGTAGGCGTTGCTGGAGGATGCGGGCGTCATTTGTAGTCCTCAGAAACAAAGCATGATCTTTCGCCCCTGGTGTTCCGAAGTCCTGGGTATCGCAGCCCGGGGCGATGCATAACTTGTCGTATGGCACGTCAAAATTCTCCAGATCCTTTCCATCAACCTCTGCCGCTGTCCTACACCGGACGATGCGCTTGTCGAAGTCAATATCTTCAGCAACAGCCTTGAAGTACTCGACTTCAGTTCGACTTTTCCTCCTGACGGGCTCTTCGGCCAAACGAAAGTTGAAGAGCCCACACGCAGCGCTTGCGAGCAGGGGAGTGTACTGAACGGTGCGGATGGGCGAGATTACTTTGACTACACGTTGTTAGACCCGCGGTATGAAGAAAATGCTGCCTCTTTAGGATTATCGTTGGAATTTGAGATAGGGGTTGGCGTTCTAAGGTTTGAAAAGAAAGGGTACCTAGGTACGTACCACTGAACTGCTCAAGAGAAACCTTTTGGGACAAAGTGAAGCCTCCCCATCCAGAGCCAATGACGGCGAGAATTGGTTTTTTGGAGGCCATGTTGGCTGATGATCGGATTTGTTACAGTTACCAAGAACTTGGACCGTTGAAAGACTCTTGCATCATATTTCGAACATATGGGTTTGCTGTTGAATTTTATCCACTTCTACGTGCTGAGCATTACCCCTATCGATGGATACACTCATGGTTGCAAAGTACCGCGTCATGCATTCGTTTAAGAGGGCAAACGTCATCCGTGGGTTCTCCATCCATGCAGCCCTCGGTATTCGGTGTCTTCCAGCAGAGGTGCAACTATCCTCTTGGGAATGCTACATCGGCTGAGATAATCCATGCTGATTATATAATACCGCCATTGAATTCACTACCTAGGTACAACCAGCGTCTGCTTGGAGAATCATTCCGCCGACTCTCCAACACCAACGTCACCACCTGGGCAATTGAAGACTGCAGGCATTCACAACTGTTAGCTCAACCACCACCTGCTTATACGACAATTGACCTTGACGTCGTGAGCAGGCGTCATGTTTTAAAGTACATTTCACACTTCCTTAACCATGTCTGCTTGACATATTCGAGTCCAAGACTAAAACCATTCTTGGGAATCTCCGGAATCGGCACCGATGCTGTTTCATTCGCCCATCTCAAAGCTGGAGGCCGGAGTCTGACTTGCTCATCAAACGTTTCTCACTTTCGACACTGCTATCACGACTGCCGCAGTTGCTCGACAGACTCCTTAGGTACTTTCGTGTGGAAGCATCCTGTAGGCTTCTTGTTTGGCCACTCGAGGACTTGAACGCTAGGGTAGATATCTAGGTACGTATTGTACAATACAATACGTTCCAGTACGATTCCGGAACAGGATTTTTCGTCGGCTGCCATTTCATTACATACTCACAAGGCTAGACAACCCCAATAGGAGGAACATTAGCCAGAAGTTTTGACCCGTCGCATCTTCCTACACCCTCACTCTCTTTTGAATATTCTCTTGCTGGTCGAGATTTCTCATCTGGAATTGTGAGGTCAAAATCCATAATGCACGGCTCTCACCGCTCCCCTGGACTGGGCTCAATATTATGGAAGAAAGGACTGAGGCCACATCACGGTCTGTCTTTCGTCTATCGGATTCCGTATATCCGAGAGACATGAGCTGAGCCCGAGACACCCATGATCTTTTTGTACACCTGGCCTGCTTGGAAAGACCGTGCAACTCGTGCACCAAGACTGACTTGGATTTAAGACAGGAGGAAACATGGGAGACCTTTTTTTGAGGACGGGCCTAGATGCAAGGCTACTGAGTTTTGTGCGGCTCGCCGAGACTTCAGAGCGCAGTCTTCGGGGGCAACTGTAACCCAGTCTCGTCGACAGCGTAAATTCAGCGCTTTGCAAAGACGACAACATCGACGTGCTTCCGCTGGCCGTCAGCCCCGGCTGCGTCGTGTGCCTTGCTTGGAGGCGACGCCGTCTCCGCGAGTTGCTACGCACCAAGGTCACATTCTGCCATTTCATTTCAATGTCTTGCATCGAAACACTCGTCTGTACACGTCACGCTTAGCCAACCTCGGTTCCCTGCCGCCTGGATGTCTCGGATGATGGGCGCTCACCAGATGCTTGGCTCCCAGAACAGGATGAGTTGACCCTGAGAGGTTAGAAGCACCGTAGCCTCCCGCCTGCCTCCACTGGGACATCAACCAATCAAGTGCCTCGACGGCTTCAGAAGGCTTGGTGGTATGATGACCGGAGCGTCTAAACGCCTCTTGAGATCAGTCTCCCACCACGTTGGGCGAGTAGCATACCGTCATCTATTGCCCGAAAGTCCAACGTCAAAAGTTAGTGTCGTATCCGGTGTCACACGCCAGCCATATGTGCAGCCCAAAAGATGAGTCGGAAGCATCTCCGTGTCGATATCGAAACCGATTTGTCGAGACCATTTACCAAAAGTTCTGGCTCAGCCTCTTGTGGGACATGAACCTCGCTATGATAAGCTGACATCGGATCGAGGCCTACCAGCCACCATGACTAGCTCTGGCTCTTGGATCCGCCTGATCAAAACTTCCGCGGGCGTTGTCTTCATACATCTGCTACTGTCAAGATGGTTATCTTGAGAATCTCATGCGCTGCGCCGTTCCGATGGCCTCTGTTCTGCTCTTCTAGAAGTATTGAGCCCCAGCTTTCGAAAGCAGCTTCACCTCGAGCCGCATTGATCGAACCTCGCCTCAAGCTTCGCACCTCATGTCGGCCAATTTCGTGGATCTTCTCCTTCGCATGGAAGACCATGATATTATTCCATCATGCCTCAGCGCCGAGCGTCATAAACCACGAGATTTCCTCCTGCACTACCTGGGATGCGAACAATTCTTCCAGCGCGAAGAGTATCTGGCCTCTCTGAATGAAAGTCAGGTCAGGCAGGTCGAAGCTAAACTCCAACGAATCCTGTATCTTCGCAACGCCATGTTCAACGATCTGGGCGATGGTCGCGAGCTGGTGCAAAATCTGGCAAACAGCCTGAAGAAATGGAGAGCCACCAAGGATTTTCAAGATGGCATCGATCGTGTGCGAGAACTGCGCACCATGCATTTCGCAGTCAATGGAGTGACGCAAAAAGAGGTGGACCCGTCCACGCGTGTGGGAGAATACAACCCAGACATTGACACCAATGCCTACTTGCTCCGTTTCAAGAATGGCCGGGTCGTTCACGACATCATGAACCCCAGGTTCCAGGAGCAGTTTCCGAGCTACAGGATCTCGATCCACGATCTGATCAATGGAAGAGAGGATGAGACGCCGCTGAACGCGCCTCCGGGCACCGTCAACTACTTCCACTTTCCCGCCAACAACATGCTAGTAAGTGACACGGCCAACGGATCCAGCAGCGGCCGAACGAGGAGATTGACACGAGCTTTTCCAGTGGGCCGAAGTACGTATCTCTGATGCTTTCACCGTGCGCGTCCGGGTGATTGACTGTTGAGCAGCGAGCAATCACCAGGTACTTGAAGAACAAGCCTGTTGCGACCCCGATGCCCTGCAACGGTATCGGGTGCTCGGCCGCTCCCAACGATGATCCGGGGACTGCACCTGTAGGGAACACTCTTTCAATCCTGGAACAGAAGTACTGGAAGTCCCAGCAGCAAGCATCCACTGTGACGGGTAAATACCTGCGCCCCATGTGTGAAGCTGTATCGGTGTCCGCAGGTACGTGCAGCATGCCATGGTGAAATCTCCCAAATTGACACATCGTAGTCCCAGATAAAGGCAAGGACAGCATTGCGCTGTTCGTAAGTTGGTGTCCACCCTTGCTTCCTCACATCACAATGACCTAAGGTTTCCACAGATGCCCTACCTGCATTGGGACTCTGCACGTCATCAGGCCAAGATTTCACAGGCGGTGCATAAGGAGACAGAAAGACAGCGCAAGGAGAAGCTGCAACAAGAACGACAACTCGCAGGCATGAGGAGGGTCAGACACCGAGGCCTCCAACTTCTCAACGCGCAAAGTCGACAACCGAACACAGTGTGGCGTCTTGAGAACCGCGCGGCAAGTCACCCTCGGATCAGACCCGAGACCAATAAAGCCCCCACACCACCAAAGAGAACGGCGACCGGTGCCTTTGCGAGCATCATGAAGCGTCACGGGCGATTCGGTAAGGTGCCGCTGTGGTCTATATTTACCACTGATGATCATAACCGAGTGATTGCCGGGACTGAGATTGGTCAAGTTCTCTTTGACGCCGCGATGCTGTACGAGGCTATGTCCACTTACCGCGAGAAGAGCCTCATTCAAAAATACCTACACGCAGACCCACCGCTTCATCCGCGGCGCACCCTGGAGCAGACAAACGAGTGGACGCTGAGTCTATCTTGGCATGCCAGTGCAAGGGATCAAGTGGTGCACCGCTCGACTCGCCCGAAGCAGTTGGACTTCCATTCTGTGGACCCATTCACCAAAGAATGGAGTGACAGAGTTCGTAAGATCCCCCGTGTAATGATGATTGATCAGCTGTGGATGTGGATCCTCGATGACCAGACAATCATCACCTGTTTCCCGGACCAGGGAGACATAACTAGCCACAACAATCTTCCAGGTCTACACAAAGCCATCCGGGACACGTTTATAAACACTGGAATGGGACATACTAAGACAGTCTTTGATGTGGCGTTGGTCATTCTCAGCGAGGCGCTGATATCACGCGCATCCTTGAACGGGGTCAAGGCAAGCCTCCTACCACGATCACATGTCATCCGCCTTCCACATGCATAGATGTCTTCACATACCAACTCGAATACTTCGTATACAAGGCTAACGGATGTCATGGCAGCCACAAGATGGCCAGATTGGTGTGATGCAGATATTCAGGCAGGCCATTCGAGACGTGGTAAGAGGCGCCATTGCGAAGCACCGATGCGCAGCGTACACTAATGTGCCATGAGCCGCCAGGCCAGTAAACACTCGTTCGGCGCCGAGCAGTACTGGGAATGGGCGAGAATCTTCTCAAGACTGGCCCACGCGGACATTGACAACGGCCTCAGCGATCTCATCGTTCCTTTTCTCGATATCGGGAAAGAAGGTGAACTGCAGGGGCAGATCAAGAGCATCATTCGGGATCTGGAAATCATGCTGCGGACCCAGATGGAGCAGAAGGAGGTGGTCGAGAAATTCGAGAAGATGATGGTGCAGCTGGCCGGCGGAAAGGCGACCCCAGACGTTGACCCGCTGCTCATGGAGATACGCAGCAACATTGAAGATCTGGAAGACATGCGCAGGTCGGCTGATGATATTTCTGCTAGTGTATGTCCCTCCAAAGTTGTCGACCATGATCTCAAGAACACCTCAGTACTGACAAGACGTCGCAGTTGGATTATCTTATTTCCTTGAAGCAACAGCAAGTTACTGTCGTGCAGGCGTGGCAATCGATGAGACAGGGCGAGGACACTCAAAGACAGAACGTTACTCTGTTGGTTTTTACCGTCGTCACTGTAGTTTTCGTAAGTTCACTTTTGGCCTACCTAGGTACTGCTCACTGGGGTTCATCTAATTTCTTCTTGGCTTACAGCTGCCCATGTCATTCATTTCGAGCGTCTTCGGCATGAATAACAAGGAGATCGCTGGGAAAGAAGCACCCATGACACTGAGCGAACAGTTCAAGTGGATGTGTAAGCAGTCATCATTTTACCGCCCATGGCCGGAGGTTGACTGGATTCTTTTTAGTTCCCATGTCTTTTGGCATCGTGGCTATCACCTATTATACCGCGTTTGGAAGCCCCGGGAGGATGTCTCGCGATCTGTTTCGATGGGTCTACATCAAGTTTGGCATGTACCGACTTTTCGCCCCAGGCGACTTGACGATATCAGGTCTAGGTGAAAAGATACTCGGCCGGTCAAAGAAGAAGGAAAAGGAGCGGGAGTGGGTTCGACGCCGCTCGGAGCAGATGGCCAAGGACGCGCAAGAGAGGAGGCAGGCGACAAGGCGGGCTGCCATCATCGACAACTCATCGGTCTCACCAGACACGCCCATTGTGACACCGGCCTTGTCAACTCCGCAGGCTCTTCAGCAGACCGGGATGTTTGCTGTGTATCAAGAACTGAACAGCGTCGGTCCCAAGCGGACACGTACCGCAGACATCGTCTAATAAATCGATGAGTGGTAAAAGGAGCGATAGCTAAGTCGTCCGCGGATGGCAGTCACGACGTGCAAAAAGTGAGGCTTTACACCAATGGTAGGAGACACCTGGTCACCTACACGGTCTGATACTAGGGCTTATCAATGTTTCATCTTGATTTAACCTCCCGCGGTACGTTGACGCGGACCTCTGATTGTCTCCGTTGTCCCTCTCCAAACCTTTCCATCGAAAAGGATAAGGATGAAGCTGTCTGTTCCATCGCAGTTTTGGTACGTACCCAGGTAGCCTTGAACTCTGCTCACGGATCAGAGGGACCGTCTGATCCATGAAGACCTCCAGAACTCCACTCTAGTCCCCTGAAGAGCGGCGAAATGTCTGGGGGCAAATTTGTGGCGGAAGGGCCGGCACACTGCCTCAGGCCAGGCTGATTCGTGTAACCGTGATCCTGAACATGCCGACTCTCGGTGCGAGCAAAGACCGGGTCTCTCGATCTACTGTCGAGTGAGTCAATAAGCCACATATTTCACGTTCCAGTGTCCAGTACCAGGACTCCCCTTCAATCTCAGTGAGCCTGGCGTTCAGAGGCCGCATGCACAGGTCATTCCCCATCCCTTTTACGGTTATGCTTGAGCCTATGGACATCGGTGCCCCGGATGGCTCCCGATGTAAATAACACTTGCCTGCAACTTTGATTTCACGCGTCCATTACGGGAATATTTGACCGTCTGAGCATTTACACATGTTTCTAAGTCTTCTGAAGAGGGCCAGGAGTGGCTTTGAGGTTCCAAGTTCTTAGCGTCGGCAATTTGAAAGGCTTCATTCATGTGTACCTAGGTGCTTGCTCCATAGTCAACATCCCGTGCCGACTTTTGTAGCTATGAAACACAGAACTACAAGTGTTTTTGCATGAATACGTAGTAGCCTTCCAAGTCAACGTCTTCAGCAAGGTCGAATAAATGATCCAATCCCTGCAGCCGTTCATACGCGACGGGAGCACCAACATCCTTCAGCGCATCCACGACCTCGTCGGCCTGATCCACACCGACGAACTTGTCAGCGTCGCCATGGACAATGAAGGTCGGCAAGTAATTCCCTCTTTGCTTGATCTTTGGAGCCACTATAAACGTCTCATCTCCCTTCTGGATACGCAAGAGCTCAGCCAGGATAGCCTCTTGCATCATGTAGAAATAAAATTTGCCCCTCGGCTCGTCTCTGCCGGTAGTCGTCTCGACGGGCGCATTGGTGTCGAGGTAAGGCTCGAGAGCAGACTTGTCCAGGTGACCAAGAGGATGGGGCTGTGGTTCTATAAAGAACCTGCCGAGGGGGTTGGTGATGGGATAAATGGGCAGGACCACCTTCGGCTGGGTCTGTGTGCAGTACAGGCCAGCCAAAAGTGCCAGGTAACCTCCTGCAGAACTACCGGACACGGCGATTCTGCTCGTGTCCAGCGGGGCTGCAGCAGCGCCGAGCTCTTCCGGTAGCTTGGTCGCGCACCAGTTCAGGCAGTCCTTGACATCGTCCAAGACGTCGCTGATGCCGACCTGAGGGCACAGACGGTAGTCTGCGCTTATGAAAGCGTAGCCGTACTTGGTGACGCCGCGGATGTGGTGGGGCGCAACGTTCTCTCGGCTTCCCTGCAAGATTCCTCCGCCGTGGAACCAGATGAGGAGGGGCAGAGGGGAGGAGGGGGGAGACGGCGGGATATGCACATCCAGGAGGACGGGAACTCCAGCGTTCTTGTAGGTGAAGGTGTGTCTCGTGGTGGCCATGGCGAGACGGATAGGTGGTGTCTGCTGGGTGCGGTTCTGAATGTCGCCCGCAGAACCAGAGGTGCAGTCGAAATATATCCCAATCGGGTTTACAGTATCTGGTGACTCTGGTCCGGCAGTTGGAAGATCGCGATGACGCCACCGCTGACTAACATTCAGTCCACGTACCCACCCACACAGGTTGGTGGTGCGTGATGGTACTTGGTAATACTGTGTGGTATTGTACGTGGGTCATCAATTGACGGCTGTGGACGGGTTTATGCAAGCGCCGGGCAGGTGGTTTTATTCCGTTGACTGGTCGGACCGAAGAGTTGCTATTTGGGCCCGAGGATAGACGACCCTGATCTCAAAGCTGGTAAAGGTACCTGGAAAAATGTTGAATCATTGCGCGAGAATGTAAAAGGGTAGTCATTGATGGTAATATACAGGCCACGATCATCGTGTCAGAATTTTATTCAACTTGGCCCCTCACCGCTTGAGAGCATGGCAACAAACATTGAACACGACGAACAGCGCAAGACACTGCAATGCTCGCCTTCTGTCGACGATAATTGTGCGAGCCTGAGAAGCAACATCCAACTCATAAGACCTCGCCGGGATGGTCTGCTGGAAGTTAAAAAAAAACCCGGCACCTTGCTTTGACCCAGGCCAAACAACGAGCCGAGAATTCCGCCCAGCAGATTCTGTAGAAGACTGACCAGATTCGGAATGGTGGTGATGAGTTTACCATCTAGCAAGGCGGTGGATATGGATGGAACATTCTTCGTCGAGGTCATCCACTTGCTAACCTCGCACTTGTCACTCGGGGTGAAAGTCCTGACGGGCTGCGGCAGCACCTTGGTGCAATCGGTCAGGTTGTTGATGTTGTACACGCCCGGCAGACTGAGGCGGACATACTCCTGAGCATAGAGCTGCGACTTGTTGGCGGGGCGCACGCACGCTTCTAAGTCGTCAAACTTACCCTGTTCCGAGGGACCTGGGCCGCGTTGTTCGGCGCGGCGAAGGACAAGGACGCGGCGACGTTCTTTCTCGCCATTTTCGTAGGACGATGTGGAAAGGATATTCAATAGCAGATCGAGGCTGAGGAAGTACTTGGCCCCATGTCCAATTTCTGATTGTTCCGAAATTTCCAGCGGCAGTGCACCAATGTCGGAGCTATTGCATGTCCCTCAATCAGCATAAGCGATTCATCTGACTTGAGAACAACAGCCTCACTGGTACTTTCAGGGCCTTTCAGTAGGAAGAAGTCCTCAGAAGCATATGTTTTGTCCCCGTTGACACGTGCGAAGACCTAATTTGTGTCTTCTATGGTGTTTAGTTACTTGAGTAAATAGGTAGACTATAAGTCAAAAAGGATGTCTTTTGGTGTATATGTCAGGTCTCTCAAAGTGTTCCAAAAGAGATTTCACCATGTTTGCACGAAAAGGCGACAAGTATCTCGAAATTCCAGCTTCCTTGATAACTCGAACATCAGGATGAGACTGCTGATTCGTACATGGAAGTCAATAAATCCAAAATTGTGTTGAAATACGCGACGCCACTTGGGGCATATTTACTGGGATCACAATGCCAGCAGGACTGGCTGACAACTGCACGACTGGCTGACAACTCCAGCTTCTGAACGTGAGCGCAACTTTCAACTGATGTTCTGTTTCAAGGGCACCCACCTAGGTACTTAAGTACATACCTAGGTATGTAGGTGTGGTCAGCACACTTTGGAGTTCAGGGAAGCATTAGAAGGAAGGTTCCGCTGATTCGGAAAGTTGACCAGGGGCAGAAGCGGCGGAAGTGAGACAGAGACAGAGAAAAAGAGAGGAAAAGGATGAAATGGGGGAGGGGGAAGAGTCTGTGAAAGACAATGTCATGGTCTTTGGGGGGGGGGATGTTGAGGCTGAACCCCCCCCCCTTTTCTTCTTCATGTCCGGCGCGGCCTAAATCGCCCGACGCGCGAGCTGTTCCCCTGTCTTTATCTCAAACTTCCCAGAAGGGTCTCACACTAGAGTCGTGTGAATAGACCTGGGATGTTGCAGCACGCGATTACCAGAGTAGAGTCAACAATCCAAGTTTGCATATAGTTTTCCCAGTAGATGAATTTCTTCGCGCATGGAGGGGGAGGGTCCAGAGCCTGGGCGACCACCAAATTCCCCCCCGTTGCGGTAGATATTCAAGTTCTGTTAGGACACCCTTGTTCAATACTGCTAGGAAGTAGGCTTTCTTTCCAAGGCTATTGCGATTTTGGCGGATATTCTATTAGTCACCTCACGTACGCAATGGCGCCCGCAAACAAACCCTTGGCGGTCTGACTGAGACAAGTACTTGTGCAGTACAAGCAAAGCCCCTCACGGTCAACTGTTAGATGGCCAGCAGGGGCCTCTGCGGATAAACCCACGGACCGGCTATTTAGGGGTAGACCAGGAGTTTTAGGTATATAAAAATCTTTTTACCTAGTTATATAAGTATTTTAGTTTATATACTATAAAAGAAAAGATTAATCTATAAAATAATTTGCAATTAAAATTGCGTATACTATAAAGTAAAATAAAACTTATAGTTTATATTTTTACTTTAAAAAAATAACATTAAATTTAACTTTTACTAAACCTTTAATAAGCATTATTTATAAAACTTTAACT
>JALRMF010000755.1:0-12798 GCA_026120015.1 Dendrostoma leiphaemia
ATATAAAGGCATTGTACATTTTTTTAAAAGTAATTAATTTTTTTTACTAATAGTAAAATAAACTCTTCTAGTTATATGCAAAATAAGCTTAAAATATAAAAGTAGTTATTTTTTTCTAATAGTAATAAACTATATGCTAATAATGCTTTTTTTTAATTAATCTTTAAATGTAATAGCAATTATAATAATTATAAATTTAAATAAAAGTTTTGTTACTTTAAATAATTAATTACTACTTATTTAAAGATTAATATTTTGCTTTTATTGCAAACTTAAGGCAGGCTAGTTTCTAGGCATTATTAAAATTAAGCTTTATAATATATTTACAGCTTTTATATCTCTTCTTTTTAATATATTATTAAATTAATATAGCAAATAAAATAAAGCATATATAATTCTTTGCCTACTTAAGTCTTTTATTAATTTTGCAAGTAATTTTAGTATAGGGCCATTTTTAACTTAAAGAGTTTTTTATTATTATGTTAATGATTATAATTCCTTTAAAATCATTGTTAATTATATTTTTTCACCTTTATCTAATTACATTAGCTATAAACTTTTTAAGGATTAGTTTCCTTAGCACCTAGCTATAGTCTTTAGCTTATTTAACAAGCCTTTAAATAGCTAATATCTTTATACTAATAGCAGTAAAGATCTTTTTTTATAAAAAGCTTTAATATTATAGTGTAAAAGCTTAAGTATGCTGTATAATAAATGCTTTATAATAGTTTATTTTTAGCTTTTTATTAACTATACTACAATAAAGATCTTTGCTATAAAGTATTATAAAAAAAGATAAAAAAGATAGTAAGTTTATATTAAAAGGTTTTTCTTTTAATAGTAACGCTATATTAATAAAAACAGCTTTGCATTAAATATTAATTTTATAATTAAAACTTTATAAAAGTTATAAAACTATTGTAATTGTAACAATACATTTATAATAGTAGCAGCCGCTGACATTATAAAGACCGCTGCATTATAATTTAGGTAAGTTTGTCTATATAGACTAGCATGTTACACTGTTGCGTATGTTTAAACTCTAACAGAACTGGTTACTCAATAGCGAAATCATTCTCCATACACAGTAGTTTGTTGCGGTCACGACCTCTCATAATGCAGACAATGGAAAGCAAAGTCTGAACAGTAATGTCACGAAATCCTGCACTTTTCGGCACTCCTCGACCAAGAGTCTTCATTTTGCATGGTTGTTTGAGATGTCTTCCGAGCCTTATGTCGGGGGAACATACCTTTAGAAGCCTGATTACGCAGTTTGTTGGCATTATAATGTCAGACCGACTATCAAAGTCTTATGAGCCGCTGTCATCAATCATTGCTTTTGTTACCTCCCTGGACGTTATTGATGCGTCTTGACCCATCAGCAGCCTCAGAGGGCTCGGCTCGAGTAGACTTACCTCCGAGATCTTTGTTTTTTTTTGAGTCGGCCTCTTGACGTCCTACCACAGGCGTTGTTGAGACTTTGCATAGATGACGGGGATATTTTTGTACCACAGTGGAGGTGGCCCCGCAAAACATCGCAAGATCGCAGGGATTGGGGAACTTGATCAAAGGATAAGGTTGGGACATAAGGCTCCACCTCTGCAGATCAAGTACCTGTTTGCTAGGCAAGTCACCAAACTACCGGGAATCTAGGATCAATTCCACTGGAACAGATACATACACGTGAGTAGAATTAACACTGCATCTCATTGTTACCCAGGAGACAAGCTTTTCGGGGGCATATATTGCGCGGGTCCAGAAACGAAACAAACCAGATCGGAATAACGTTACGTAGGGTCTCCAGGGTAAGGCTTTGAATTCGGTCTGCCTTACTATACATGACGATGCCAATTTGAACTCGGCTCTTTCTTTCCGAGCTACTGGTGCTTCAACCAAATTGTTGCTACTCCCCGTGAACAAAAAAACTGCCTTCCAAAATTTAGAGTCTAATTTGAGAGGTCGAAGCCTTCGGATAACAAGCTGACGACGTGTATCAGTGCGTGCTGATACGATTCGATGGCTCAGCCCACCATGAGTGTCGTTCATAGGCTGTCCATCAATAAACAGTGACCCCTGACTGCTCACGGGTCCTCTTTCCGTGAGCTTCAACATCCAGGGGTACTCTTTTCGGGTGTAAAGGCCCATTGACTTTTTCCTTCATGCAGATCGTTGACAATGCCAGGAACAGAAAGCACAGATATTCAGCGTACGATAGCATGTGCTCCACAAGTACTTTACAATATGGGACGGCACGGCCACAGGGTTACGCACATGGGTTCGGTGCGTGGCTTGTCCTACCGTCTGGATATGTACAATGTCATGGTGGTCCAACCGCTTTGACAAGAGTGTTGACGACGACGGCGGAGATCGACACGAGTATAGCAGAGGTCAACTCGGCCGACCGGCAGTCGTCGTGTGTCTACGATGCATATCCGCAGGTAGATATAAGGCAGTGTGCCGCTTTGCAATGCTTCCATTCAGTATCGCCATCACCACCCTCGAACCATTCTTCACACATTCATTCCGTCTCTTCAAGTTGTTTCGTTCTTTGTCCTTAGAGAAACACTCATTGCCCATTCTCTGCTTTTCGTCCGTTCCCTCATCTCTTCACGGCCTCAGGCAAACGTGACCATGGGCTCGAAACTCTTTACAGCTTTGGCTTTGTGGGCCTCTCTTGCAAAAGCGGGCCCAGCTATCCCTTCTCCCCAGGAACACTCATCTCCACTACAAAGAGACACTTCTGCCTGCGCTGGGAACACAGCAGACGACCGCACTGTTTGGTGCGACTACAGCATCGACACCAACGTGAGCATAGACCATGTACACCTCTTCTCCGTTGGATTTTCTTGCTCACATTATATCAATGTAGTACTACGACGTCGTCCCAGACACTGGGGTGACGCGGGAATACTGGCTGGAATTGACCAACATCACCGCCTCTCCGGACGGCATATCTCGCGATGTTTTGACCGTCAATGGCTCAGTACCTGGGCCGACCATCTTCGCCGACTGGGGCGATGAGGTTATTGTCCACGTAACAAACAGCCTCACGGCAAACGGCACTTCCATTCACTTCCACGGCATCCGCCAAAACTATACAAACCCTTCCGATGGCGTCAGCTCTATTACGCAGTGCCCAACACCTCCCGGGGACACAGTCACATACCGCTGGCGAGCCACTCAGTATGGTAGCAGCTGGTACCATTCTCACTTTGATTTGCAAGCCTGGGTACGTGCATAACTTCGTCCATGAGTGTGTATACCCGTCCATATGGACAACTCGTCCTTCCTCGGGACTACTCGTAATACTTTCATCGATTCGCGAAACTCGTGACAGCGCACGCACTAACATGATTTTCTTTGCAGGAGGGCGTCTTCGGCGGTATTATCATCAACGGCCCGGTATGTTCAGGCCCCATACCATTTCGATGAACTAGTGCTGACGAAAGACCACAGGCCACTGCGAATTACGACTATGATCTTGGTAGCATGTTCGTGTTCGACTGGACGCATAAGACCATTGACCAGCTGGCAAATTATGGCGACACTGTCGGGCCGCCTACAATGGACAATGGGCTCATCAACGGGACGAACGTCTACACTACCAGTGACAACGAGACGGTCGGCTCCCGTTGGGAGACGAGTCTTGAAGAGGGCTCATCGTACCGTCTCCGTCTGATCAACTCTGCTGTCGATACCATGTTCAAGTTCTCCGTCGACAACCACACGCTTGAGGTCATCGCTATGGACCTTGTTCCGATTGTTCCGTACACTACCGAAGTCCTCTCCATTGGCATGGGCCAGCGCTACGATGTTATCATTACGGCCAACCAGTCTGACATCGCCAGTGATTTCTGGTTGCGCGCATACCCAGACGCCTTCTGCTCCGACACTGACAACGCTGACAATATCAAGGGCATAATCCACTACGGCAGTGAGTCTTTACAGAGAGGTCTTTGAATTTTATCGGAAGCCAAGAGGAACTGACATTCGAGCAGGCAGCACGAGCACACCCACGACTACGGGCTACACTATCGTGGAAGACAACTGTGCGGACGAGTCAGCAGACGACACAGTTCCTTATCTGTCCATGGATGCCGGAACTGCCTACAATGTCACCCGCGACCTTTCAATCGCGGTCACGGAGACTGACGGCTGGATCAAGTGGGCCATCGGAGAGACGTCTTTCTATGTTTACTGGGAGGATCCTACCATTCTGCAGCTCTTGGACAACGTGACCCACTTCTCCAACACCTCGGTCGCCATCGACCTCGCGGACGCGGACTCGTGGACATACCTCCTGATTGAGAACTCCAACGCCGTCCCCCACCCCATCCACCTCCACGGCCACGACTTCCTCGTCCTCGGCCGCGGCGACAGCGCCTACGACAGCTCCACCGCGAACCTGAGCTACTCGAACCCCACACGCCGTGATGTCGCCATGCTGCCCGCGGACGGCTGGCTGGCCATCACCTTCAAGGCCGACAATCCCGGGATCTGGATCATGCACTGCCACATCGCGTGGCACACGGATCAGGGTTTCGCCCTTCAGTACATTGAGCGCGAGGATGAGATCGCCGCCTTGTACAATGAGACCCAGGTTCGCGACCAGTGTGACAGCTGGACGAGCTGGGACAGCGCGTCGGGCGAGACGCAAGGTGAGGACGATGATGGTATCTGATGCACTGACTTAGAGGGATCGCATCGGAGTATAGGCGCTTGGATCTTCTGAGAGCGGAGGGCGGGGCTTGTTGGCATGTTTGAGGACTTTCATTGCTTTGTTCATGGGGAGGCCATCGGGCGATGTCGAAAAAGATGGGTGTGTTTCATTTTCGTCTTCTAGAATCTGCACCACGTAACGCAGCGCGAACATAAAACTTGGAGTATAGTGACCTCTTTGGCCTGTCTCGTGCCCAAGTGATGATTTCTGGCCATGAAGAATTAATCTCAACGAGGTCTGTTCCGGTTAGATGATTTGTGGACAATAATGCTGCCTACGTACTTAGGACAGGTGCATAGTCCTCGTCTCACGAGTTCCAACCCAAGACGACGTCCTACATAGCGGGCTCGTGGGTCGAGCCCCTCGAATATTATACGACGTAGCAGAGAAGTCGTTGTAAGCGTAACAAGTACCCACAAGACCTTGACATACAGACACTTTTCCGGAAACCGCAATAAACGTCTGAAGAGTCCCGGAACTGGATCCGACCCGAACTCGCACTAAACCCCGCATATGATTTTCTTCGGGGTGATCTCAGGCCACCGCAAGCCAAAAAAAAAAGACAACATTTTTCAACCACACATTGAAAACGTTCAAAGAGGTATATGACGAAGAGGTTACCACCATGGCCTCGCAAAAGAAGACGATACTGATCACTGGCGCCGCTGGATTCATCGGCCAACGCTTGACGGCCGCCCTTCTGCAAAAACACCCGGAATACCGTCTCGTCCTCACCGATGTCGTCACACCAACCGTCCCCGCGGGCGGCCGGAACGCAGACGACGTCGCTACTATTCAAGCCGACCTGAGCGATGCATCCTCCCTGTCAGACCTGATCGCACAGTCCCAGCCGCTGGCGGCTGTCTTCGTCTTCCACGGCATCATGTCGTCGGGGTCCGAGGCCGACCCGGCGCTGAGCCTCAAGGTGAACCTCGACGCCACCCGCGCGCTGCTGCTCAAGCTGGCCGAGACGAACAAGGGCGTGCGTGTCATCTACGCCTCCAGCCAGGCTGTGTACGGCGCCCCCTTCCCCGATGTCATCACGGACGCGGTGACGGCAACGCCCGCCGGGGTATACGGCAGCCACAAGCTGATGAACGAGATCTTCATCAACGATCTGCACCGGCGCGGGGAGATCGACGCGTTCTCGCTGCGCTTCCCCACGGTGTCCGTCAGGGCTGGGAAGCCGACGCAGGCGGCGAGCTCGTTCCTGTCGGGCATCATCCGCGAGCCGATGAACAATCAGGAATGCATCGTGCCGATACAAGATAGGGGTTACCGAGCAGTCTTGTCTGGGCCGGGGACCCTGATAGAGAACCTACTGAGGGTCCTTGCGCTTCCAAGTGATGCGCTTCCGCCACACGTTCGCTGGATGAACTTTCCTGGAATCTCGGTCACGGTACAAGAGCTGCTGGATGCCCTGGCTAAAGTGGGAGGACAGGACAAGCTGAAACATGTCAAGGAGGAGACGGACCCTGTAATGGAAAGAATTCTCAGGACCTGGCCGCTCAGAGTCGATGACTCGACCGCGATGAAGTTGGGCCTCAAGCGTGACGAGAGCGCGGAAAGTCTCGTGAGAGAGTATGCAGATTCCATGGGGAAGTGAGTCCAAAGTAGTATATGGCATTCTTGAGATACCTACTTGGTGTTGAATTGAAGCCGAGAAAGGATAGCCCTTAAAGTATGTACAGTCTGGCTGAATGTGTGCAAAGCACCATGCCGCTCCGTTTGTATCAGCCCACTTGTCCCATCGCCTTACAAGCATTGAGAATAGTAGGAGTTCGAAGCCTTGCAAGTACCGGAGGAGCAGCATGTCGGCCCTGTGTAGCCTAAGCCACCGCACTGACCGTACAGTGCAGAACATGAGCCACCAGAAGCTGGCGTTGTCGTGGTTGCAGGGGCCGAAGAGGTGGTGGTCGTTCCAGTGCCAGAACCGCTGAGCTTGCTCTTCACAAAGGTGAGCGCAGCCGCACCGTACTCACTGCCGTAGCCTTGATGAGTATTTGCGTCACTTCCATTGCAGCAATAAGGGTCGGCCGCATCACAGTAGCTCTGGATCTTGGAAGCTCCCGGGCACGAGAAGCTTGATGGGCGAGCATCGAACTGGGGCAGACGTCAGCACGGGCACAGAGCATTGACTATCGAGAACAGAGAGGACTTACCCCTCCGGCTCTGCAAGTCCCCACATCGTATGAGAGACCGTAGGCATATTGTGGGTCACCTTGCAAGATGACAGCCTTGATCTGGGCCAGAGCAGCAGTCGAGATCGGGATGGCGGTCGAGGTCAGCCCTTGGTTCGGATCACCGCCACCGCAGAACGCATTGTCGAAGATCTCGGCACCCTGTCAAACGTAGACACATCAGCAATTGCATATTCACCAGCAGGAAATTTTCCTCTGAGATCTGCAAACCTGTGAGTACCCAACAAGGACCAATTGCGCGCTGGGGCATGCCGAGTTGTAGGCATTGACGGCGGCAGCAGCCGCGGCGACGCCGGTGTTGAGCGAGGAAGAGTAGCTGATAGAGCCGCAAGACGCCTGTCCACCACAGGCTGGATAGCTGATGGCCTCAGCCGTTGATCCTGAATACGCGCCGAGGATTGCGTTGACGACGGTGCTTGCGGAGCCGTATCCCGGGCTGGCTGTTGTCTCACGGGCACCAAATATGTGTATGTTTGAGCAGGCTGCGCGCGTCTCCAGTTCTATAGGAGACGCATTGCTCAGCAATCCACATGTGGAGAGTAGCAAGAATGTCTTTGGGGTTGACCACATGCTGGGTGAAAGTAGCATCATCTATCGAGTGTTGAAGTATGACGAATGAGAGACAAATGCCAGTGATCCCTGAATGATGGGTTGGTCTATATAAGGCGTTGACACAGATGAGTCCCTCCAGTCTACCCTTTGTAATCCTACTCGTTCTTAAGACATCAGTTCTCCATATTTCCGGACTCACCTTAAGCTAGCCCGGCTTGTCATCTCGAACACCAGTTCTTCGGGATCAGCCTTCCGCTCCGTGGTCTGGTGGTTGGAGTAGGGCAATACCTGACTTGGTGTCTAGGATTCCATGGCTTCTGAGGTACCATCCTTTGGACCGAGGTCATCACGGGATGTCAAGTTTTGAGCACTCGCACGTCTGTCTTCGGGCTCATGCGGACCCTGCAAGCGATGGCCTTCAGCCGGGTACCTACTTTAGGCAGTCTCCGATAGCCGGTTCTGGACGTGTTAAACTCCCATTATAGCTCCTTGAGCCGCAGAGAACCACAGTCCCCTCAATGAGGCCGCGGCCCCAGGGCGGATATCAGATTCTGGATAGTACGTTGTGGAAACTATGCACCTATGACCCTAACCCTGCCAAAACCAGCATTATAAATAGCGCTGCAAAAGCTTATAAATAGAGCGCACCTTTTAACTTTATATATATATACTTTATAGAATAACATTAATTTATATTTTAAATAGTTTGTTAAAACTTTGCTTTTTTTTTTTAATAAGCTTTATAGTTTGTTTTTATAATTATAAGCCTAGCAAGTAACTTAGGAATCTTTTTCTAACTGCGTATAAGGCTAAAATAAACCTTTTTCTACTTTATTTTTTGATTTTTAAAGGTAAGAATGCCTTATTTTACTTATTTACAATTATGCTTAAAATAGCTAATAATAAGCTTAATGCCTTTGTTAAGTATATAAATTAATATATTTTCTTAAAATAGTTTTAGCATTTAAAAGCGCATTGCTAAATAGCTTAAGTCTAGCATTTAATAAATTTAAAAGCGCTAAATATAGCGTTTTATAACTAAAACAAAGAGGATTATTATAATAACTAGGCTAACAATTATAAACTTAGGCGCAAAGTAAAAAATATAAAGAGAAAAAAACGTTAAGAGTGCTTTTTTAAGCAAAAATGTAATATATAAGGATTATAGGATCTAAGCAATTATAAACCCTTTTTTAGCGATTAATTAAATGTGGCATATATATACTATTTGCAAGAATGTAAAATTAAAAAGGCAAACCTTAATAAAATCTAAATATAGATTAATAAAATAGTTTAAAAAGACTTTATTAATGTGCACACTATAGAAATAAAGCTTTAAAAAAACTTATTAATGCAATAATTTATTTAAAACTTAAAGGCGGACCTTAGATTAACCAATACTATAATTAGCAATATTATATGCTTTTAGTACTGCAATTATCTTTAAAAGGCTTAAGATAAGGGAATTAAAGCGTTAATTCAAATTAGGGAATTTAAAGCCGTTTGTATTTAAGCACAAGCATATAAAATTCTTAAAATTAAAGGCTTTCTTGGGGCGTAGGATTTCCTTTAAATAATCGTTGAGAGGCTTATGCTTAATTAGAGCAATTAACAGCTTTAAAAACTAGTTGAAAAAGACGCTTTGGGAGAATTAATTAGATTTTTTAATAAGCTTATAAATATATTCTTAGCCCTTTTTTATTATAATAAATTAAATTACAAGCATAGCAGTTAAAGGATCTTTGCTACTCTAAAAGAAAATAACCCTTTTAAAGCGTTTTTTTATTTGCCAGCGCTTAAAATAGACAGAAATAAGCGTTAAAGGAATTAAAACGCTGGTTTAAGGCACTTTTACTTTTATCTCCTAGATAAAGAAATAATATATAGTTAGCTTTTAACTAAGTATAATATCTTTTACTATGCTTATATTAGAAAATAAAAAGCTAAGGATAAGTTTAACAAAATACTTAATAGTATAACTATTGCTTAAATTAAGATTATTTTGCATAAAAACCTTTAATATAAGGCTTTTAAGAAAGATTTTATTAAGCTTAAATAGTTACCTTTAACTAAATTAGAAAAGGAAAACTCTTTAAATAGATAGTCTAGAGCATTCTACCTATTTAACAACATTAAAGCCTAAACTTTTTACTCTTTTTTTTATTTTAAGCTTTAAATAGCTTATTTATATATATAATAATATACTATTTAGTTTGCGCAGTTATTAACTCTAATCTTTTAAACTTAAAAGTGCTTAGTATAAGCGCGGGCATTTATTTAACTTTATTTTTAATTTATAAATACTTTTTTTAAGATAGCATTGTTATTAATAACTATAGTGTTGTATATTTAGTTAACTTTATTAACTTATTTAAGACTGGCTTTTTTAAGCGCTTCTACGGCAATGATATGGTTAATGCTGGCATATTAATATTTTTTATTATTAGCTATAAAATAAAGCGTTTTAAAAGAGCTTTGAATAGTAAAGATAAAGAGTGAATGCTAGACTTGATTTTGTTAGACGTAGCAGTGGTTAAAGGTTTTTATTTAAATATTATTTTTAAAGCTTGCTTAACTAATGTAAAGATATGGTATTATGGTTTTGATTATATTATGTGCTATGGAATAATGAAAGAGAATGTAATTTTTGCTAAATTGGTTAAAAAGTTTAATTTGGTTTTCTTTAAATATAAGCCTATTTTATCTTATTTAAAGCTTTAATTTTCTTTTAATAGAATTGTTATATTGTTTATTATAAGCGACTCTAATAGCGTTAACTAATAAGATATATGTATAAGAGATAATTTAAAGTACTTTTAGCACCTTTGATTAGGGTATTTGGGACTAAGGGCGCTGTAGCTTTTAGTTTTGATGGTTTGGGGTGTTAAAATTAATAGAATAAGATGCATAGAATGTAAGTTTTGTATAAGTATTATAATTATTTAGAATATATATTAAGGATTTTTTAAATAGGTAAGCTTAAGACTCTTTTAGAGGATATTGTAGGATTTTTTTGTTTATAATAAAGCATATAATAAAGCAAAGTATGCGCTTATTTATAAGGATAAGTTTAGCGGTAAACTAGCTATAATAAACCTTATAGAGAAGGGTTAGGAATTGGTTTTCTTAGCGCTATAGAATTATAAAGCGTATGTGAATTGCTATTTTAGATTGTAGGTTTATAAAATTTGCTAAGATGCTAAAGTTATTGTTATTAAAATAAAGCATATAATAGCATATATAAGATAGTGTGCAGAAAGCGGGATTAATGTTAAAGTTGTATTATTATATATTAAAGAGTTTAATAAAAGCGTTAAATAAGTAGGAAAAAATGCTATTAAAAAGGCTTTAGCTTTATAACTAAGATTAAAATTATTAGTAAAATTATAACTGGAATTTATGCATGCTAGGATTTGGCTATTTAATAAGTGTTTATTAATACGCAAAAACGATTATTTACTAAATTAAGTTTTGCTAGAGTAGTTTAGCCAGCATTTTTGGTAGTATAAGCTAGTGTAAATATATAAGCTATATAAGGATTTGCGCTTAGATTAGAGCAATATATATGCTTATAGCTGCTATGCCTATGTTTTTAAGGGAAAGCATAAGATAGGCAGTGTAAAATATAATATAAAGACTTAGTCTAGGGCTTATATAGGCTATTTGGTTAGCTATGTTTTTATAAAGATTTATTATATATAGATTTCTAAGCTTAGAAAAGTAATAATAATATGCAATGTCTTCTTTAATAAAACCTAATTTTATACCCTAGGGAAGAAAGAGGTTTAAGATGGCTTTTTTAAGGCTGACTTAGAGGTTATTTTACTTGAAATTGTTGAAATAAAAAAAATCCTTGATTATATTATAGTAGCAATAAGCCTGCCGCTATATATTAAAAGCAGTTAAAATAATTAAAATATAGCTTTAAGGGAAGATTTAGATAATTTACTAGGTTGAAACTTAAGGGTAAATAATTAAAATAATGCATTTAAACTGCCTTTACTAAGTAGTTTAAAATAATAACACATAGGATAGGGACTTTTAACCTTATTAAACACTTTAGAATATAATGCTTAGAATATTAGCTTTTTAAAGCGTAACATTTAAAATATTGGCTTATTTAAAAAAAAGCTTAAAAAGGCTATTAAAAACGTTTATGCTGCGTAGAATATGCGCTACTTTGCTATTTAAAGTTAAAATGCTTTAAATAAGTTGATTTAATTGCTATAGAGATTAAAGAGAATTAAATAAGCTTTAAAGGCAAAGTATATATATGTGACTGCTTTTATAAAAGGGGTTAATAAAATATACTAGTTAAATTTTTTAATTATTTTTTTGCTTAATTAGCTTAAAAGGCTAGTTTTAGGCGCTAATTGTTGCTATTAAATTATATATTATATATTTAGTATAGTAGTAAATAAGATATTTGCTAAATGTAAGAAAGCTTTATATTTTATAAAAAAGAAGTTTAAAGCTTTTAAGAGAGACTTTTAAAGATAATATAATTTAATGCATTATATAAATTTTTTATTAAAATTAAAAAGCTGGAATAATGCTTAGAAGTTTTAATATAAAGAGTATTAGCTTAAAGCTATGTATAAGAAAATATAAACGCTTTTAAAACTAGGTGTTTAGCGTACTTTTAAAAGAGAAAGATTAATAGCAATACTTTTTTTTTAAAAATAGGTATATAGGTATAAGCTTAATAAAAATAGTAATGTTACTTTATATAAGGCGTAGATTTATATTAGGGGAGACTTTTAAAAACTTGGTTTGAAAGATATATACATAGCTATATTTGCTGCTTGTTTTTTTTGCATACTTATAATTATTGCGGCTTATTTTAACCTTGAAATTAACTTAATAAATATTAAAACTGCGTTTTTAAATGTTTATTATAAAACTTAAACTTTTGTTTTTATAAAACTTTTTACTGGATTTAAGAAGCTTAAGATATATAAATAGCTAAAATGCGCTTTATATAGATTAAGAAACTCTTTTTTATTGTAGTATAAAGACTTATTAGCAATATTAACTAAATTAGGCTTTGTGGCTTTGCTTAAAAAACTTTGCTTATATATAAGCAAAAAATAAGGCATTTTTATCTTTTTTTATATAGATGATATATTTTTAATCTACCCTTAAAATAAAGCAAAGAAAGCGTAGGATATATAAGAAGAGCTATTTAGCAAGTATAAGATTACTTTTTTAAAAAACGCTAAATAGTTTTTTAGAATATATATTTAAAGAAACCGTTTAAGCTATATAATTAGCTTAGTATATAACTCTTATATTAATAAAATTACATTTAAGTTTAGCTTTTTA
>JALRMF010000756.1:0-12789 GCA_026120015.1 Dendrostoma leiphaemia
AAAATTAAATATAATAAATAAAACCTAATATATACTATATATTCTAATAGTAATATAAGAAATTTTAATAAAAGGGATAGTAAACAAAGGTGCCTTACTTAAATTGTGTTTTTTAATAAAAAGAATACTAATAAAATTAACTAAAAATTAAGTGTTTATATTTACCTTTACCTTTACCTATAATAATTTAAGCACCTTAATATAGGCTTTTATAATTATTATTATAGCCACTAAGACTAATATCTTAGATATCTCTTTAGCTAGATTATCTCCTTTATCCTAGACTATAAGGGTCTCTAATTTTTATAATTATTACTTAGTGTCTATAGTGCTATTTCTAAAAATGGCCTAGTTAGCCTGCGCCTTTCTATTTAGGCAAATGTTGGCAAAATAGTCTAGAGAGTTGCAGATAAAATATTAGAGTTTTCTATCTCAGCTGCTAAATAAGTTTTTATCATTATTATTTCCTTTAACAGTCTAGTTTAGTAAAAATTCCCTTTTATTAGAGTTAAATCTATTACGATGGTTTTTATAGTCTTAACTACTATAACTACTATAATTATTATAACTAGTATAATTTCCTTTTAGGCTTTAACCCTAGCCTCTAAAACTTTAATTATTTCTAATTTATAAAAAATCGTTAAAATTATAGTATAATGTGTCCTTAAGTTAATTAAAATTTTTAAAAGGCTTATTTCCCCTATAATATTTTAACGCTTTAGATAACGTATTGCCTAAGAGATTAGTTTTATAGCATTTCTAAAGCTTTTTCAAAATAGCCTGCTAGTAATTGTTAGCAAGGTTAACTATTTTCTATTACTTTATAAAGATTTTTTAATTAGCGTAAATATATATAAGCTTGCTCTTTAACTATAGCTAAAGCTTATTGCTTATTAGTTAGATATAGCTTTATAGAGAATTCTAAAGCTTTTAGGATTTTATAAAATCGTTGTAGTGCTTAGGCCTTACATTGTCTAAGTTTATTAATCTGCTTAGACACTGCAAATCTTTAATTATTGCAATTCTTTTAAAACTTATAAAAATACTTTTATAACTTATCTTAGTTAGACTTATATTAGCTACAAAGCTCTTTATCTCCTTAAGCTTTGCCTTAATAATAAGCATTTTATTAATATTAGACAGTTAGCTTAAAAGTATTATAAACATAGATAGCTTTATTAGTTAAGCTACTTAACTTTCTTAATGCCGCTATCTAGCTTATTAAAACCTTAGACCTTTAGGTCTAGTATTAGTTTATAATGCAATTAGCAAAAAGTTTTTTAATAGTAAAATCTAAGTCTTTTGCTAAACTTTTATTTTTGTTATTAAGCAAGGTTTAAATCATTTGCTTAAAAATAGCGATTTTATTAAATAAAGGTCCTTTAAGTGTCTCTTTAAGTTGTTATTCTAAGTATACACTATTTAAATTAAATAACTTCTTCCAAAAAGTTTGCTGCTAAGTAGCCTAATGCAAAAACCCTTCTCTATTAGAAGCATTAGTGCCTTGTTTTATCTATAAAGGCATTTTAAGTAGTAATAAAAAAAGATTTAAAACTATTAGATACAAAAATCACTAAGCAAGACAACTACATTAGTTATAAAGGGAGAAAGAATTAATTGCTTAAGTATAGCTATTATACTAAACTAAATCTTAAAGGGAAAAGAGGAAAGTGCCGGTCTTTGTACAGCCTTGCCAAGGGGTCCTTATAAGGCCCCGGCAAACCCTAACCCTGCACTTTACAACCAGGTCTCCTCGGCCTTAGTCGTAACATAGCGATTATTTATATTAATAATAATAGATATATATTGCTACTATATTTAATACTCTAAGGCTATTACTATCTTGCTAATTAATATATGCAAGCTGGCCTTTTACACAATTAAATAATCTAAATAATTATAAATAAGTAAACAAATAATTAAACAGGCCTTAAATAGCTAAAATACTTTAATAAATATTCTAAATTATAAATAAAAGAGGGATTTTAGTTGCTTATCTTTAACAGCTATAAAAGCTACGTTAACGCTAAATTTAAAGCTTATTGCAAAAAATATAATATTATTACACTTTGCCTGCTTTTACACTTATCTCATTTTACTCAACCTTTTAATGTAGATTATTTTAATATCCTAAAGTTAAAATATAGCAATTAACTTAATATTTTTATCAAAGGCTATATTAACTATATTACTAAGGTTAAGTTTTTACAAGCTTTTAAATAAGCTTTTCTTATTATAATAACTCTAAAAAATATTTAAAAGAGCTTTAAAGGGGCTAAGCTTGTTCCCTTAAATCTAAAAGCTGTTGTTTCATAGCTAAATATTAGATTATTATCGCCGTTACCCCTATAAACACCTTTTAAGCTACCCGCACCTTAAACCTCCTAAACGCTATATAACCTAACAAAAGCTGTTTTATAATCTAATTTTATCAAAAATCAAATTACTACTTATTAAAACAGCTTTTTATTATTACTTTATTAAATAATTAACCAGCTTTCTAAAGCTGCATAAGTAATTATATACTAGGTTACTCTTATAGACGCAAAAATCTATACTCTTTGCAAAGCAAATCTAGCATTAAATAAGCGTTAAAAAACAAAAAAAAACTTAGGTCTAAGATAGAGGAGACATTTTTATACTTAATATATAAAAGGTTTTAGCTAAGAAAAGCATAGTTAATAAAAAATTAAGGAAGAAAGGTAAAAATGGTGGTTTATTGAAATAAAGGCAGATAAATGTGCAATAATATAGCATTTATTGCAAGATAAGCTATAATACGTAAACCTATCTAAAGGCTAAAGAAATAAATAGCGATAATTATTTTAAGTAGTTTTAATTAATTTAATATATTGTTATAAAGTTTTAGTTAATTAAAATAGTAGGTAATAGAAAAAGTATCTCGCTTGCTATTGTATCTCGCTTACTATATATACACGTTAGGTAAAATAGTAAACAATATAATATTTAGCCTACCTTAATAGCTAATTAATAAAGGTTTATGCTGCTTTATATATATTTATTACTTTTTGCGCAATATGCTATTAATTAAATTACTTATAATGCTATAGCTATATAAAATTATCTGCAGCAGCAATCTTTGCCCCCTTAGGTAAATTATTTTTATTTATATATATTAGCGCTGTATAAGCGCCTTTATTATTATATTTGCTGCATAAATTATATAAGGCCTTATTGCCTATATAACCGTTTTGCTTAAGACATTTATCTATAAACTAATTTAATATAACCTATTAATAGGCAAACGCAGCAAAATATGCTTTGGCTGCTTTATTTTATATTTTATTTAATATTTGCTTCTGCCCTAGCCTTATCTCTCTACTTTGCACAAAGCATAAAATAATAATAGCCTTGCTAGGCTATCTATTCTAGCTAGCTTAACTAGCTTTTTATATATAATTCTAAAACCTTTGCAACATATTAATATAAATAATAAACCAAATAATAAACATATTTAGCCTTAGTTTAAGAGCATTAGTAGCAATAATAACTATGCTATGCTTTTACTATGCTTAAAGCCGCTGCGCTTTGCCCTTGCCTATATTAACCTTGCTATAATAAGCTTTATACCTAAATGCCTAGCTTAAATATTTTATTTACTTTATTATTCTAATATAAATAATTGCCTTTTCTTTAATATTTCACGCTGCTTAGCGTTAGATAATCTAATAAATATATTTATTTTTTATTTGCTAAAGCATAGCTATGCGCCTTGCTACCTATTCTACTTAATACTTAATGTTTTTCTAAGTTATATTTGCTTAAAATAAATATATATAATTAGCCGCTAATGTAGCAGTGTTATAAAAGGTAGGTTCTTTATATAAAAGCAGGGTTGCCGTTAAAAATACTTGCTAAACGCTTTAGTTCTATATTATAGGCTTTAGTGCTATTAGCTAGGGGCAAAACTAGCGGTTGCTTTTAATTAGCATATAATATTTATTAATAATAATGCAGTTAAGGGCCTGCTAGCTTTGCAGCTAAATAATAAAATATTAAAACTCTTTAATAATAGTAAACTTAAGCGTAATAAAAATAATTAATGCAGCGTTATTAGCCTTAGTAATTTGCTATATGTAGCTTATAATACCGCTATTTATATAGCGTTAAGTTAGATTTTTTTATAATAAGATTAATAGCATTATTATAATAATTATGCCCTTAGGCAAAACAAAAGCTAGTAATATAAATGATAGGCTTTCACTTGCCCTTATACTAGTAATCTGCATAATTAGTATTTTGCTACATATAATAACTTAGAGGACTACTTTTTACTAGCCTTGGAACGCAGCTTTAAAGCTTAGCATTATAACAAGCTAGCCATAAAAGTCAACCTAGCGCAGCTGCGCAAAACGCTAAAACTAGGCCTTATTGCAAAGGCTTTTAAAAGCCTCTCATTAACGCTTCCCGCCTATTAAACTATCTATTTAGCTATTAGCATTAAATCTAAGAAAGCAGTGCTACTTTTAGCTAATAGCCTAGAACTATTGCCGCTAAATAGCTATATTAAAGAGGCCTTGCAATATTTTATGCACATAGACTAAGCTGGCTATATAAAAGGTATAATAAGCTTAAAAGTGTTATATACTATTGCTTTTGGCCTTTTAGTTATTATTATTATTGCTACTCTTTATTATATTTATATTAAACTTTTTATTAAAATATTAGTTAAAGATAGCAATAATAATATGCTGCTAGGTGCTAATTATAAGCTTAGTATTTAAAAGCTGCTGGTTATATTGCAAAAAAAAGCGCTATATTTAATTATTCTTTTATAAGCGCACTTTTACGTTTTTAAAAGCAATATAAACAAGCATTTTATTTATTTATAGAAATATATTTTTTTAGCATGCTAGCAGCAGAAAACCTTAAACTGCTTATTAGAACGGCAAGGCTAGCTATAAGTACTAAATTAGCAGCTTGCTAACCTCACAAGGCAAATGTTAATAAATAATCTTAACCTAGCTATTTTAGCGATACTTTTTATAATAATATATTAAAAAAAAGATTATATTTTAGTATATAAAAATATTACATATATCGCTATCTAGCAAGTTAGCAAAATAAATGCTACTAAGCTTAAAAGTTTATATAAGCTAGTTGCTAAGCATATATAAAAGCAGCTAAAGCTTTTTGCAAAAGTGGTTAAATGTGGATTTATATTGTTAGATAATAATAGTTTAATAAGGTAAGCTTCTAAAGCTATAGTTAATAAGCTACTGCTTTTATAAGTTAGCTAAGTTATAAAAGCAGCGCAAGATTTAATTATTTCTTTTTACAACTTAAGCCTAGTTATAATTATTTTAAAGGAATAAATAAATATTTTATTTTTTATTATAATTATCTTTAACAAGTGCTTAGTTAATGGTTAGCAAGGCGGCAATGCTTTAATCGCTGGTAAATATTAAGGCTATTAGCAAACCCTGCGTCTTATAAACAAGGTTATAAAGCATATTTAAAAGCTAGCCTATAGTAAGCCTAACGTAGTTAAAAAAAATGCAATTTTCCTTTTAATCAATATAGCTAGCTATTAGCATAGTTATAGCGATCTGCATTTTATAAGATTATATTGCTAGGATTTAATTTATTAGCGTGGGCTATGCTTTTTTTTTATGGCTAGTTAATGTAAGAAAGCGTTGCACTTTGTTTTATATTATTATAAAGAGCGCTAGGGTTTTTTTGCGCGCCTTATCTTTATCTATGCTTTGCGTAAAGCTAGCAATGTTATTTTTGCGCTTTAAGTAAGATTAGTAAAAAATTATTATATAGGTAATTTTAATTATAGCTAAGTAAATAGGTATATAGTTAAAAGCGCTTATTTATTTATTGTTTTTATATAGTTTAAAGATTATAAGCTTGCTAAGATGGATATTATTGTAATAGTCTTTTGAAAGTAAATAGTTTAAAAAACTAATAAGTATATTAAGGCAGAAATATTTAATATCTGCCTATAAACTAGGCGCTAGAAGAGGTTTGCAAACAGCTTTGCCTGCTATAGCTTTAAAGGCGTTAAACTAATTACCTTATGCTTTTAATATATAGTAAAACAGCTAGTTATTATTATTCTAGCCTTTAACCTACACTTAGATATAAAAAAGCTTATGGAAAATATTTTTATAGCAAGTTTATATGCGCTTTTTAAGCTGGTTATTAAAGGGCTTTTGCGCTTTAATGCAAATGTTTATTAAATAGATTTTAAAGAGTATAAAATAGCTAACTATAGCCAGCATTACAGTAGCGCATGCCTAGTTAAAAACCTAGTTTAAAACTGCTTATATTTGTTTAAAGACTAGCTTATTAAAAGTAATAGATTTAATCGTTTGCCAAAGTTATATTTAGTTTAAGCTCTGCAAGTATTGCGCCTAGCTTATTTACTATACTTAAAGGTTAAGTTTTAATTTTTTATCTCTTTTTCTAATAGTTTTAAAAGAAAATAATGATAATAATTTAGCCTGCTTTTAGTACATATAAAAGGCTTGCTTTGTAAACCTTTTTATTATTATTTTTGCTAAAGCGTTGCTTTTGCTAGGCTTGTTTAATTTAACCTTAAACTAGCTGCCAGCGGCTTAAAATAGAAAAAAGCATTAATATTATATATTAATAATCTAAGGCAAGACTTATTAAAGCTTTAAGCGCTAGGTAATATTTCTACTCTTTTTTTAATTATTTTGCTATTTATATTTATCTTAGCAATGCTTTTAAATCTACTCTTTTTAATACGCAATATAAAGGCACTTATTGCATTATAATCTATTATCTTAAAAGGGCGCAAGGTAAAAAATAAATAGTATATTTAGCAGCGGAAATAAGAATATATATAGCTTGTCTTATATTTAAATAAGCCTATTAATTATACTAATTACTTTTGCAACCTAGTTATATTTGCAGGCTAAAAGGGATTTATAATGCTTTTAAAAATGCGTTAGTACCTTAGCAAAAATATAGGTAAACTAATATATTTTGCATATAATAAAAAGGTAAGCAGGCAAATAGATAAAGGGCTTTATAATGCTATAGTATTAATTTAAACATATTGCTTAAATGCAATTAATATAATAGCTGCTAGTATATAATATATAAAGTTTAATAAAATTTAAGCCTTTAGCTAGAATTATAATGTAACTTTATATATTATATTTGCATTTACAGCAGGTTAAAGGATAATTTCTCTGCGCGCAAAATAATGTTATAAGTAAGAGAATATATTAAATTATAATAGCAAAAAGCTAGAAAGTTAAAATATATAATATATAATAGCAATTATAATAAATGTAGCACGCAGAAGAAAAAAAAATATAATACTAGAACCTAAGCTTAAAAATTATAGTTTACTTTAGCTATATATACAATGGTTAGTTATTATATTAAAAGGCACTCTAATAAGGCGCTTTGCTTAATTAACACTATGCAACCACTTATTAATTAAAAACGTTAAAGCAATAGCTTTGTTTGCATTATTAATATAGGTTAGAAAAAAGCTGCATTTAATAGTAAAAACTAAAATAACAAATATAAGTTTATATTTCTAATTGTAAAACTATTTGCTTTCTTATAATACTAAACCTATTTAGTTTAAAGCAGGATAATGCCTATAGATTTTATAAAAAAGGGATTTCTATAAACTTGACCCATGTTTTTACTAGCGCGCTTTTAGGTTATATAGGGTTTTCAACGAACTTGACTCAAGTTGTCTAGAGCATATAGGATAGTGGAAAATAGGTGCATATGCATTGGCTGCCGGCTCTGCACAGACCACCCAGCCGTGCCAAGAGCTTTCCTCGGTGGTACATGTGTTAGGAAGGCCTCCAGTCTCGGGAGAAAACTCCTCGGTGTCTTTGCGTGTCAGCCCCAGTAAGTCCTCTAGTGGCATAGTCCTCTCCTTCACTGGCTTAGGAGTAACCAAGACATTGTCTCTAGGGGCGATAGCCGATCCAATTGACCTAGGCTGCATCGAACGGCCTTGCAGAGAGCTGCTCTCCTGCTCAAATCGAGTTGATACAGAGCTGAATGACAAAGTGTGCAGCCGAGCATACAAAATGCAACCAAGACAGCCACCTCCAGGTTCTTTCGACTCGCGTCATCGAGGTTCCTGCCGCAGACAAGATAGGAGTCGACAGGTAAAGCATAGACGTCAGGCTGATTAAAACAGGAGGCGAGATGCGAGGCAAATATGCTTGCTTGTCATATTGCTGGGGAAGAACAACGGATCACATAGGGAAGACGACAAAGGCTAACTACTCTGCCCACCTCGAGAGGAGACCCTTTGGTAGCCTGGCCGATACTGTCATGGATGCTATACGGCGCTGTCGAAGACTTGGCTTCCGTCATCTCTGGGTCGACAGGCTGTGCATTGTTCAAGGCGACAAGGCGGACTGGCAGCGCCAGGCAGCTCGGATGTATGGCGTATACAGCCGGTCTTTCCTGACGATAACAACTCCTCTCTGCAACGACACCGCGCAAAGCTTCTTGGCACGGCGGCGGGAGGGACACTGGGAGCCATTGCCAGGGCAGAGTGCCCAAATAATCTTGGTTGGACACGGCTCTGGACTGCAGAGCTCCCTCATGCTGTGGTGCGGGACCTGGCCATATGGCACGTGCCAGAGCTCCTTCTTCCTCAACGAGTCCTGGGCCACGTTTGCGGCCTCCAGCGTGCCCGCTGACGAGTGGTTCGGGAGGGCCTGGACGTTTCAGGAATGGATGCTCTCCCCGCGCGCTGTGCCTATACAAAGACCCACGATTTGGGATTGTTTCGAGGGTTCCGGCGACGAGATCATCGAGAGAACCATGGTGCCTAGCCGTCTAAAGAGAGACGCAAGTCAACTCGCCTTGGCGGTCTCTTCGATGGAGATTATCCACGAGTACAGGCGCAGGTCCATCACCAATCCGGGAGACAGACTCATTGCACTCGCCGGCCTGGCAACCAGACAGGCCGAGTTGACACGGCATACGTATACAGCGGGTATGTGGCTAGAGGATATGCCATCGATAAACCGTGTGGATGGCCGGGCGGACCCCGAAATTTGTCTGCGACCCGATGTCGGATCTCTAGAAGGTCTGGCCTTCTTGAAAGTTTGACCTTTTTAATCGTGTCGCTTCTTTGTACGATTGAGGCGGAACATCTAAATTCTAACAATTCTTAGTCATTTGTGCTGCGGTATATGTCAGCTGTATTAGTTTCTATAGTCGTGAAAGAAAGTTAGCGATTGTTTATATTATTAACTCTAAAGTTTCAATATTTAAGTTTTTTTAATTCTTTAAAACTAACAATATAATAAATATTTTAACAGCTACTATTAATTTTAATAATATTTTAATAATCTATATTAAAAGTATAATTATTATATAGTATTAATAACTTTTAATAATATAATTAATTATAATTATATTATTATTAATAATAGTTTGTTTAAAACTATTACTGTTATATATTTTACTTAAAACTTTAATAATAATATCTTTTTTATTTCTCGCAAAGCGGGTTTTACTGTTAGCACTAGCGTTAAAAAGAAGCATACATGTAGGTTTCTCTTAGTAGATATAAAGGGGCTGAATCGAAACTACAATTGCTTTGCTTGCTGTTTTAGTTTCTTCGTTTCACGCTAAGACTTCCCACTAGGCAAAGGGTAAGCCGGTACTACATAGTTAGCCCAGTATGAAAAGCAGTCACAGGCGCTAGGCGTTGGAACATGTGTGTGCAGGCAAACTATGCACGGGCCCGACAGCTTGTTGCCCTTCTTCTTCTCCACCATTTCCCGGCAAGCCTCGTCAAACATCTTTACCTTCCCAAGACTTGGTCCGGTTATGGCTTTAACTGCAGGTTGTATATGTCTTCGAATGTTCTCTCTGTTAGAAACTTAGCCGATATCACGAGCAAGCTTGGAAGGTGGGAGCTGGAAGCGTACGTGAGGACAGCTAAGGGCGGTGGCTCTTGGCCTGCCATAATTCTCGTTATAACCAACCAGTCCACGATTATGGTCATTTCAAAGGGCGTTAAGATATTAGAGTCGATGGTACAGAAGTTTTGCGTTGTGCTGACATCATAGATCATTGTCCAGCCTCTGAGCACTAGAAAATGAAGTTGATCGCCCTCTACTTGGCTCATGATACTGATGATCGTGCGTACCGGGTGACCGATGGGCACTGTGGCTTTGTAATTAGTACTTAAATAGCTTTGAGCTCATGAAGTAGACTCTTTTTTCTTCTTTTTTTTTTTTTTAGACGGGGAAGACGTACTAATCTCGGCCGTATACCTAAGCAGAGGCTTCATCATTTCCCACATCTGTCTTGTCTCGGGTTCGCTCAAGATGGGGTACCGAGACGTCAGGACAATCAGCAATCGGATGATAGCAGCCATCAAATTGGGCGGCTCGTGTTGAACAACATGCCTCAACTCGTCTGGTGCCTGTCGCATCAAAGCTAAAACCGAGCTGAAATGGCTTGACTGCGTTGTATTCAAAGCCCTGGCAATGTCGCGGATGAAAATCGACCATCTCCGCGTGGCATGATGTGTATGAAGTATATATCCCATGGCGTTGTCCACAGTCATCGGCTTTTCCCATTTCGAGACCTGTTCCGCAACGAAGTTAACACTTGTGTGCCCTCAGTAAGTTGCCCCAGGAAAGGAAGAGGGGGGGGGGGGCCGGGCTTCCGTTGGTCATGCCTACGTCGTAAGCTCGAAGTGCCGACAGTGCGGATTCACAGAAATAGAACTTGTCCGGTGGTTTGACACCGGCTAGCATGCGCGCATTTCGTCGTTGAAGATGAACGGCCAGACGCTGCGCGTTAACTACCATGCCGTTTGATAGTTGCACGTTGGTACTCCCCATCTCAGACTTTCTTATAGTCTCCAACGATTCACGCAACACATCAGCATCCTTGCTTGGAACGTGTATGTGCTTCCGGAAACCCCATAATCTAAAGCGATGCTTGTATTGTTTCGCACTATGAACGGTCTCTGTCAGTGTCCGTCCATCAGCAGCACTCAGCCAGCTATCGAAAAATTGCACACCTGGCCACGAAGTTGTTCTGTGTCTTCATCCTCTCCATGGTTTCCGTCAGGGTCCTGTTCTCGTCGAGATACAACCTTTGGAGGGTGGGCTTCCACCTTTCCCAGTCATTGTGTAGACGTCTCGGTATTTCCTTTCCAGTCGGAATTTCGTCTTGGGCTTGGTAGGAGACTCTCAAGGGAGAGTGCATGTTCGATAACCTTTTAATGCTTCAAGGTTTTTGTTCAATCTTCCGAGCCTGCACGACGTTAAACATGTCAGAAGGATTCAATTCCTTGTCGGGTTCAACAGATGTTAAAAGGCTTCATCAGCTCAACGTTTAGCACGTGCCGCGGAGACCACGGAGTCGCCTGAGATCTATGCGTGTGGATTAATTAATATGTGGATCTAGGGTCCACAATTTCGACATGAACAGTACCACAGGACCTGTTGCTGGCGATGCTAAACGTGGGCCCTCTTAGCCGAATTATTTAGCGCATCAACTAGGATCTCTTTGTTCATTTCGTTTATTGTCAAAGTGATCCTTTCTAATTTCACGGGGTCGCCCCTTTAAGCGCTTTGGGACGTTACAATACATAAGGTTAGTAGAGTAGTTAAAGATGTAGTTAATTTAAAAAAAAGCTATTAACGAGGTAAACGCTATTTTTAAATAAAAAAGTATAAAGGTGCAGCTACACAGAGGGTGAAACACTGTGTAGAGCTAAGATAGGATAATGATTCTATTTGCTAGCTAAGTTTTATAGAAATAAAATGGTTAAATATAAGGCTTTTTTATAAAGCATTGCGTGCTCTGCTAAGTTACCTTATATCTATAACTTAGGTAAAGCTTTAGCTTATTATATATTTCTTTTCTTATTAGCTTAAATAAATAAAGTTTTTTTTTCTTACAAAAGCAGCAAATAATTGCGCATAAACTAAGTTTATTGCAAAGATAATAACCTTAGCCTTTTAAATTAGCTATTGCTTTTTATATATTTTAATTTTTTTAAGCTTATATTACTAAGTAAAACCTTTAAATCACAATAATGTTTAGCTGTAACTAAGCAGCGTATATATATACGCTTTTAAGCTTTTTTTAGCTATAAAAAAAACTCTTTTTAATTTCTTTTTTATAATTACTTTATAAAATACTTTAGCGCTAAAGGAAGAGCAGGCTAGCTAGGCTTATTATTGCTTTAGCTTTTGCTTTAATTATAGTAAAAATCTCTTATAAGCTATAAAAGTATTAAAAGCGTTATTGTTTTAGTTTTAGTACTAGCTTACTTATACTTTAATTAAACTCTTTTACCTTAATAAAGCAAATAAAAACCTTGTTAAGTAAGCTAAATAAATTAGTTTTAAATAGCTTTTAAAGTACATAAAACTCTAAGATTAACTTAAGCTTAACTTAAAATTAATTAAAAGCTAAATTAAATTTAGTTTTTTTTGTAAAATTAACCTAGATTTTGTTAAATTAGCTTAGATTTTATTTTATATAATTGACTTTTTAATTAGTTTTTATTTTTTACTTTTATTTTTTTAAGCTTTTAATTTTTTTATATAAATACTATTAAAAGTCTTTAGCCTTTTTTTATTTTTTTATCTTATTTTTATTTAGTTACTTTTTTTTAATTTAAAAACTTAGTAAGTTATTATTTTGCCGCTTTTTAATTGTTTAAAAGTAAAGTGTATGTAAAAAGCGCTTTTAGAAACGTTTTATTAAAATAGGTTTTTTTTTTAAAATAGCTAGCTTTTTTATACTTATAATAAACCATTTATGTAA